>LGRX02035699.1:26207-70483 GCA_001247695.2 Cymbomonas tetramitiformis
TAAGATCGACCGGGCCTAGTACCTTACTACCTCTGACCTTTATAATCTTCACCCAAACCAAATTACCTACCTCTGACCTTTATAATCTTCACCCAAACCAAATTACCTTACCTTACCTTACCTTACCTTAGTCAATCAGCAGCAGCAGCAGCAAAGCTCGAATCCCAACGGGCGACGCAGTCGAATTTTCGATCTGACGATCGCCAGACGCTAACGATGACAGTGCCACTGCAGTCGCGTGTATGTACCGCGACGCCACCCACGCGTTATGGCATGGCATGCTGGGAAGCAAAAAGCGAAGCACTGTCGCGCACATGATCCTGCGGTCATATGATGTAATGGCGATATTAATGTTAACATCGCATGGCAATTAATCGTGCTGCCCAAAAAGATCGACGCCTAGTGGAGATCGCATATTTGTGATCGACAGCGCCTAGTACCTTAGTCAATCAGCAGCAGCAGCAGCAGCAGCAGCAGCAGCAGCAGCAAAGCTCGAATCCCAACGGGCGACGCAGTCGAATTTTCCATCGCACGATCACCAGACGCCAACGATGACAGTGCCATTGCAGTCGCGTACATATATCGCGACGCCACCCACGCGTTATGGCATGGCATGCTGGGAAGCAAAAGGCAAAGCACTGTCGCGCGCATGATCCTACGGCCAGATAGTGTAATGGCGAAAATGATTTAAACATCGCATGGCCGACGCGATGTTCGGAAATCACATAGATTCGCTTTTACATCGCATAGCAGACGCGAAGATCGAGAAATGTCAAATCATTAATGGAATGGCAGACTCGATGTTCATGTTCGGATCTCTCGAGTGCGCCACGTCGGCAAGATAAATAATCCCATCGACCGTCAGATGCGCCTAGTGGAGATCTTAATTTAAGATCGACCGGGCCTAGTACCTTAATCAGCAGCAGCAGCAGCAGCAGCAAAGCTCGAATCCCAACGGGCGATACAGTCGAATGTTCCATCTCACGATCGCCAGACGCTAACGATGACAATGCCACAACAGTCGCATGTATGTACCACGACGCCACCCACGCGTTATGGCATGGCATGCCGGGAAGCAAAAAGCAAAGCACTGTCGCGCACATGATCCTGCGGTCATATGATGTAATGGCGAAAATGATTTAAACATCGCATGGCCGACGCGATGTTCGGAAATCAGATAGATTCGCTTTTACATTGCATAGCAGACGCGATGATCGAGAAATGTCAAATCATTAATGGACTGGCGGACTCGATGTTCATGTTCGGATCTCTCGAGTGCGCCACGTCGGCAAGATAAATAATCCCATCGACCGTCAGATGCGCCTAGTGGAGATCTTAATTTAAGATCGACCGGGCCTAGTACCTTACTTACCTTACCTTACTTTACCTTAATCAGCAGCAGCAGCAGCAGCAAAGCTCGAATCCCAACGGGCGATACAGTCGAATTATCGATCTCACGATCGCCAGACGCCAACGATGACAGTGCCACTGCAGTCGCGTACATTTATCGCGACGCCACCCACGCGTTATGGCATGGCATGCTGGGAAGCAAAAAGCGAAGCACTGTCGCGCGCATGATCCTGCGGTCATATGATGTAATGGCGATATCCATGTTAACATCGCATGGTGATTAATCGCGCTGTCCAAAAAGATCGACGCCTAGTGGAGATCGCATATTTGTGATCGACAGCGCCTAGTACACCATCACATACCCATCCTAGAGTAGCGTGTCATACAGTTCATGACCAAGGGTTACAATCATATCATGCATGTATCATCTCAACCGTCGTGTGCCATCACGTATCAGGACTGCCACCGTATGCTACAGTGACACCATTCGTTATTGATGGAACTTTATTAGGTAATCGTACTGGAAGTATTCAGTCTCTTCCTAAATCTCTGAAAACGTTTATTACGCTTCCACCGCCTAAGGCGCAATAGCCGAAGGTGTTGACTCTCTCTTTTCATATCTTTCTTATTGGCCGCATTATTTGCAGGGGTCTTCCAAGACATATTGCATAACGTGTAGTGCAGGAACGTATTCGTTCTATCGAGCACCCATACACGACTCATGGCAGAATCTGGTGAACCAGGCTTCGGACCCAAAATCTTATGCACTGCCATGTCAAAAATAGTGAAACCAATAGCATCCCTACCATGGTGAGCATATAGTGATGGGCAATACAACCCTCCGAATGCCCTGTCGCCAACGACATCCCATGAATACTTGTCGGATGTTTCCGCACGGGCACACATGCCCGCAAAGTGATTCCAATTCGGATGGCGGAGAGCATTGAAGCTCATCCGATCACCGGCATGCGTGTATCTCAGAATGCGAGTAGGTTTCATGTGTGTCTTTGGTGACATGTATTTATCAAAAGCATTTATGACCTCAGGGCGTGTCCAGATGAATGTGTACACTTGTTCTATAATATTACAACAATTGCCGATGTTGAACTGTTCACATTCTAGCATTTTGCTAACGAAGTAAAAACATGCATCTATTCTGCATTCATTGGCGATACTCCACGCCTTGTGAGCACTTTCACAATAGCATTTCTGCGCCCCACTAGTCGATACATCGGCTCCTTTGCCATTATATGTGAAGCTCGACTGTCGCAGCAACATTTCTCCCACATATTCCGATAAGACGCTTGAATGCCCAAGCGCCGCGTCACCCATGGCCTGCATTCGCGTATGTGCAATCGAACGACAATCATCATTCATCACATCACGCAACCAAGTGGTACTCACTCGTATATTGCAGTAGAATTCCAGAATGAACTTATGTGTGAAATGCTGCGTTGGATTAAAACCCAGGTCACACATGGTCGGAATTATTTCTTGTCCAGGTATACTTCGGAATTCAGCAGAAAATATGTTCAATACGGTTGCGTGTTGCAACTCATGCGGTGGCGCAAATACATGCATAAGTGCATATGGAAGAGAGACATCATCAAGTTGACCCACCCGCAATCGATTGCACTGTTCCAATGCTTTTGCTTTTGAAAAACATACCACATTATATGGAAGTGTAACATCGGTATATAATGCAAGTATCATATCATCAGTATTGTCACTCGATGACACCGGGACTAATGCCGGTTGGTGTATGGCAACGGCACCTGAGTGTGATGCATATGCCAATCCATCATCGTGTGGCTCCTGAGTAGTCACCTCCATCTCCTCAACCTCTGAAGGTGTGTCCACCAACGAAACACCGCCGTGTATTGTATCTTGAATGATGTCATCCACTTGTATTGGATAGTATGCACCATACACATCAGCGCTCTCCTTAAAATAATTAAGATCGAGACCATGTTGGATGATGTACCAATCTGCAGGTGCTGCTGATTTGGAATATGCAACACACGTCATAATGAAACGTTCAACATTACTCGGGACTTCTAAGTCCCCTGCAGCGTTTCGTGTTGGTGCAGGTAAATAAAAGCACATACCACACGGTCCAAATATGGACTGATACAAGTTAGAACACTCTGCTTTGGTAACTTTGACGTAAGCATCATGCTCCGCCGCAATCACCTCCGCTCGTGTTTTGCTCGTGATGTCTGATTTCTCAGCCGCAGCCAGTTTATGCCGCACCGCCGTAATTTCAGAATTAGCCACATCCAGGCGCCGTTGCAAATCAGCAATATGCTGCGCAGCCTCGGCATGGGCATGGATGTTATCACAGCCAGTAGCGTGTGATGATGTCGCACCATTTGGTAGCGCATCAGGTGTGTGTTTATATACGCACCACACAGAGGTGCACTTCCCACCGTTTGATGGTTTGAATGTGCACATAGGCATCTCTGATGCGTGTACCTCGTGAGCGCGTTCCTCACCCGCCAAACCCTTACAACCTTTTGTAGGTGTATTCGGGTTTGCATATGGACATCCTTGCATCGCATACTCCAGTAGGTGCTTGAACTGAGGATGTTGTTCTAAGCGCTTCTTGCAGTGTGGGTCACTAATCAGTTTCTGTTGCAAATGATACTGAAAACATACCGCCTGCCCCTCGCGGGCACCTGTGGATATACAGTTTAAATTCCGAGAAGCAATCTCATGCCGTTGTTGACATATATTAATCCATTGTTGACGTGTGTTATCTGTTTCAAGTGCTTTTCCACGGTCTTTGGAATGTCCGCTGCCACCAACGTTAGTAGTAGTAGTAGGGACTCCAGCCATCGCCGTTGCCCTTCTCACAAACTTTAGTCTATCATGTTGATTCTTTCCATTCTCTTGAGAACGCTTGTTATTGTGAACCTCAGACTTAGTCATCGTATCCACCCTGCAATTTTACACCACAACGCCAAACGTTGCTTCATATAGGGCAGATATTATTGCCATGAACATAACCACCCTGGGGATGGGACCATATCGGTTCCTGCCCTCGATACGCTGTATAAATTTCCATACTAGCATATACATTCGATCGGGTGAAAAGCCTTTGGCTTGTACACAATATATATATAATTCACCAACATTTCTCAGGAATCCTGCAAAATGCGTGTTAATTCTATATATGCGTATAACTTCCCCCCAAAACACATTATGTGTTTGGCGTTCACAAAAGTTTGAGAACACGTGAGGGAACTTATCGACTTTAAAAGGGAATTCATCCCGTTTGTCATATAACGTGATGTGTACATCACGAGTAGTCACCGGGACATGTATATACATCCAAAAAATGTGCATGGGTGACCATACTTGGGTCATCCCTCATTTGCACAGGTGACAAAACAACTCCAGTATGTACCGGATATATATCACGATACGAAGCCTGAAAAAGTGGGCTGTTGACGATGCAAAAATCATCGACATACCGCCACACGTTGTGTTGGAATGGTGTGCCAGGATTCGCCGTCACATACAACTTCTCCATGTGCACGAGCGCAAGGTTAGCAAGGTGTGGCGATGCTGCGCCACCCATAGGGATGCCCTTAAGCTGTTTAAAGATAGCATCTCCGACAGTCAAGAAATAGTTATCGAGAGCAAACTGTACCAACCTTTGTATACGTCTCAGCGTATACTCACCACGTGCAAAATTGGGTGCATGCCGTATAAATGATGCTGAATCCTTTGTACTGTCCATATTGTGGATATGCACTTTAATTCCAGTAGCTAATGCCACATGAGTTAATACAAACTCGACTTCAGCGGACACCGCATCGAATCGAAGTGTTGGTCGAGTGATGAATACATAGCATCTACGTCGCTTGTAAACACATGTGTGATTTTACGGGGGTGTGATAATACAAACTCCAATGAATTCTCAACAAGCCAAAACTTTCTGATGCCTGTGTTATCAAACTCCTCTTTGTGGTATGTCCTTAATGTGTCTAACACCAATCTTAATTGTGCAGTTAGAACACGTTGCTGTATTGTGAAAATACACCTATGTGCAGCACAAATCGGTCTACCCTTAAAGGGACGTTTATGCATCTTTGGGATGCAATAGAAATATGGGAGAGCCCGTTCGCTGCGTACCCAATTATTGGGTGACAATACTGACATAGTATTTGCAGATATACGATCAATCAACGTATCGCGATCAATATTCAATACACGTTGATAATTTTCGGTATTCAGGATATGACTCGCAATTTCGCGAAGTAACCAGTTATTACAAACCAGTGCCATTGTCGAAGTTGCTTTATCGATAAGAAGGAAAGACATATGCTTGCTCAAAGCATTTAAAAACTCCATATCAACATCGTTGGCGATAGGTTTAAGTATTTTATGCACAGCGTCCCCAACAACATCATTCGTCACGAACGCGTATGCCCTTTGTACGAACTGGTGTGTAATCACATTTGACCATCGTACCATGGCATCCATCATTGCATTTGAACCGTACCTTAGCAATGATGTAATAAGTGCATTTCCTAAAGCAGTTTCTGCCGCTTGGAAAGATACATCCGACGAGTCGCGACGAAATTCGCACCGAAGCGCAAACGTCCCGAAATGGATGTGCCAGGCAACATTCCATGTTCAGCGCTCTCCTTAAAATAATGCTCAAATGTAAATATATTACTCCATGAACGAAAGCTATGCTAGCATCCTTCATCATATCAAACGATCTACGACTACAGAGACTGCCGTGTGTGTAATTTGGCGCAAGAGTCGGTTGATGTGAAGTGCCACTTTTTGTGGCAAAAATGGCGATCCAAGGCAGCCTTCGCAAAATTATCACACGTATGTTGTGCTGGAACATTTCAATGCATTAATGTCTCATTATATCACGCTATAACCTAATGAGAAAGATACCCCTGCGGAACGGCATGTATCGCGACACAAAATCCCATACGTTCGTTCATTGCCTCATGTTGAATCTTAAGAGCGCAGTGTCTAAAAAGGAATATCCAATCATGCACCCGCCCATCCCAAAGATCCGAGTTGGTCAACAAATTGTTTATCACCGCGGTATACCACTCGCGACTCTCCACTGTGTCGTATAAGCAGACTTCTCGATATAAGCAGCGACTAGTCTGCGCCGCACTATCGCATGCTGTTCCCACATCAAATAATCTGAAAATACTGGTAGTAAAACGTTGCCATGCTGTTTTGCCCACTCATGCACTTTGAATAAACAAGCTTTCTCGTCCTTTAGCTTACATGGTAACTGAAATTAAAAAAACGTAGGTCGAATTGAACCCGGCACGTATTGAAAGCTTGCATATTTAAGGATCATGTACAAGTAACTGTGAAAGTTAGGATGGTCAAGACAGGATGTTGACTAATATTAAATGCTTATCAAGTGCCTATAAACCAAAGTGCTACGTATACACATCGTCATATCATAAATTCCCATACCCTTGCTTGGAGCAAGTTGGAGCTCATTGACTTCTTAGTAAAGGCCACATTTATCCCAAACATTGCTTGGAGCAATAAGCTGGGGTATTGGCTCCTTCGACGCTTCGAGGCCAAATTTCCAAACCGAAAGCGGGTCTACGGGCCTCAAAAGCGGGCCTACGGGCCTAAAATCGGCCCCACGCGTAAATTTCCAAATCGCCCCAGGATTTCCAAACATCCCCGAAGCGAGCCAGGCTCGCGCCTGCAAGCATTTTTTTTGACGATAGGGGCTCGAACTCATGTCCTCTCGCTTAATATGCGATCGCTCTATCCGCTGAGCTACGCGAAGCCATTGATGACATCGGTGAGCATTCAGAGATACTCGTACAGTTTCCGATACGTGACACGATTCGCGCTTCGCGCAGCTTCGCGATGACTCGCCGCATCTGATGACTGATAGGCCTAACCTCGACTAAATCATAGGGGGGGAATGGCCGCGAATAAGTACCAATAAGTACCAATAATACCGATGAATGCTAATAAGTACCAACAATGCCGCACAATTACGCAGATTTGCCGATAATTACAAGTAATAATTGCCAATAATTTCCAACGATTGCCAATCATTACGGGCAATCATGTGCATATAATTTAGTCGAGGGTAGGCATATTGTTCGCATGAACCGTAACAGCCGGTCGCTAGTGTCACTGCATTTGACTCAACTTTCAATTGTGACATCATCTGATCATCAACTGCAAACCCCGTGACCATCTTTAATCGAGACTTCAACGTTATCAACTCCGCCGTTTTCTTCCTTGAATGAATTTTTAGTGACTCAACGGCTCACATTTGAGAGATTCGACGTTAAGAGAACATCAATCGCTTTGCACAATATCCCATATTTAATACATATCACCCATATTTAAGAAGTGCGTGTGCGTGTGCTATAGTGTAAGTGCGCCGCGCACATGTATGCGCCGATTTCAATATATACGCGCCAGGTGCGAGATTATACTAGTACTAGGCGGATCGATCTCAAAAAGAGATCTCCACTAGGCCATCAGACCGTAGGATCATGTGCGCGACAGTGCGTGCTTCGCTTTTTGCTTCCCAACATGCCATGCCATAACGCGAGGGTGGCGTCGCGATAAATGTACGCGACTGCAGTGGCACTGTCATCGTTAGCGTCTGGCGATCGTGAGATCGGAAGTTCGTCTGTGTCGCCCGTTGGAATTCGCGCTTTGCTGCTGATTAAGTAAGGTAAGTAAGTAAGGCAAGGTAATTTGGTCCGGTTCCAAATCATAAGGAGCAGAGGTCAGGTGCGCCAACCTGTACTGACCCCCCTTGGGAAGAATCTCGCCTAACGGTATAAGCACGCGGATTCTATACCTCATTTGACATTTCAGTACGAGGTGCGCCTGCGCACCCATACTAGCACTCATCCCCCCTTAGATTGTTACGATTAGAGCCTATGACATAATCGATCGCGTCACATCTCGATGTGCCGAGCAGACTTACACTTTCGACTTTGCCGACAGCGACATCGACATGCCGATGCTGATGCCGATGCCGATGCCGATGCCGATGCTGATGCCGATGCCGATGCCGATGCCGATGCCGATGCCGATGCCGATGCCGATGCCGATGCCGATGCCGATGCCGATGCCGATGCCGATGCCGATGCCGATGCCGATGCCGAGCTAACTTTTTGGACATCTCTCGTACGATGGTGACGGAACGCCATCGTCGATTGATCTCGATTCGTCCGTTTCGCCATATGAATGTGTACAAGCGCGGACGTTTTTTCACTTCCTTCACAATTTCTGAAATTCAAAGAATTCCGGGGCTGACTTTATGCATCTCCGTTATGTGCGTTTTTTTCTATGACATTCATGAGGGACATATTATTCACGCACGCACGGTCGGGTGAGTAAGGGACACATTTCAAAAGCCGGATTGAACCATCGAGTCAAAAGCTGGTCTGAAATTTTAAAATTGTCATTTTGGCGCATTTACGTGCAGCCCATCACTCGCGGGTTGACCATCGTGGATGCCCTTAGGTACTATCCGAGCAAGGTTTCACACTCATACGTCCACCGACAAACGCACATAACGGAGCCTTGCGAGCATGCATGGGTGCACCACCGCCAAGGCCTCTTTGGGACCGGCACAAAACTTGCCGATGCGTTTATCTTCGCATCTCAGCGGGATCGCGCCTATGAAGTTAGAGAACTTCATAGAAGTGACCTAAGAAGTTTATTTCAGCGTGTAAGCGCTGAAATAACCTCGTGGTGTCGGTGTTTTTAAGCATCCCGCTCACCGCACAAATTGTGCCGGGGCACTAGACTAATATTCTCAGACGTTGTTTTTGTTTGAACATGTAAAGGTACAATAATTTGCATTATATCACTGGAACAGGGCCAGATTAGTTAGGTGTTAACGTTCGTTACGATCTGAGTTCTGAAGACCGTACACTTCTCAAGTGCTCTACTTATTGCAACTCAGGCAACTCGGTCCACCGACCCAACTACCCGAAGTCATGTCACGATGCACCGTTCGGTTCTGACCCGATCGTATCTCGATTCATTCTATTTCTAATTCGATGCTACATCTTCGATTCTGGTGCCTCGTTGACGAACTATCCCGGTGACGGTCATACAGTACTGGCATACTGGCATACTGTCATGCTGTCATACTGGCATGCCGTCATCGGGTCACATTGTCAACCCCCAGACATCTGATACTCATTTTCATCGTCTCTTCAATCTGAACCCGAATTCGACCGTAGTCCGATGATCTGTCCAAGTGTCACCATGACCGTCATACGGCACTGTCATACTACTGTACTTTCATAGTGGCATAGTGTCATACTGTCATCCCTCGGACATCTGGTACTCGTTCTTACCGTAATCTCAAGCCCGACTTCACTGTCACCCTGGCAATTCCTGATTACCCTTGGTGACACACATCAACTCAGGTATACCGGCTTACGCTATGCCTCCGGGCACACAAATCCGAAGTGGCTAGACTGATCTTCGAGTTTCGTTGGCGTACCTGCGATTGGGGCAGCGATACCTCGGATGCGTAATATATACCCCTCATAATTTACATCTGATACATAGTTTGTGTCAATATATCGAAGCATCGCATTCAACAGCTGTGATAGAAAAGGCTAATGTATATATGTGTGTGTGTGTGGATATATATTAGGCCGTGAGTCAAGTGCACTACACCGCAGGGAATGACAACTCAGTTCACTGCAGACTAAGATAGATGGGATAATAAAATAACTGTGGTGTTTTATTATCACGGAACGGCAACGGGAGCAAGCTGACGTGGCACATCGGGTCAAGGGGTGATCAGAGAGTGTGTGACTGCCCCCCACCTTAGGGGGAGCTGAAAGTCTCATCGCACATCACCTCACCCCGAAGGCGTGAGGTGCCACAACAAGGCAGGAAAGCCTGCATCCCAAACCTAAACCCTAGGCAAAATAGGCAAAATTTACAGCCCCAATGGAACCTTTTGCAGTTGTCCAACTAAAAGTGGATCCCCACATGGGCGTTGGCCCGAAACTAATAGTTACTGCACTAGCTAGAGTTGTCCACCGAAGAGGTCTGTCTAAATGGCTATTACTGTGGTTACACTATTGATTTTAGCCTCCCCCCACCCCCACCATCAATAATTCTTTATTTTCAATAGTATTTTGAGGCGATGCCGAATTAATTATTTTTTGAAAAGGGGCCTATCGCACGACTTCGCACGCTGATACTTATTTAATTTTCGAACTACTTCTTGTCGCTTATTCCTCACATATTCCACTTGAGACTTAATTAATAACCAACCTATTTTATCTATTGATACACACCGCTCATACCATATAATAAATATCATACCCTTGCATATCGACTCCCTTTAATTCACATATTACTTTCGACTTGCATAAGGCTCCGTAGGCGATAAGGGACCACTTCTTCTTGGTCTTGGGAAGGAACGTCGGGTCAGGGTCGTCTTCGGTGGGTTCGATAGCTGATACAGGCCTATTCACCTTCGGGTCGTTGTTGACGTGGACACGTTCCACGACCTTCACTTGGAGGCTCGAGAAAATCGATGCCTGCGGCAATTTATCCAAACGGCGACGCTTCGCCACCATATCACCCAGTGTGACTGGTTGACATTGGCATGACGATCCTAATCCGCGGATTTTGCAGATCAAACATTCGTGCTCTGTGGCACTCATGTTTGTTGTTTCTCAGAAGCAGATCACACAACACTTTCCAGTGTGTGTTTGAAAGAATGGTGCTGCCGAGTGCGCCGTGCGTGAACCGATTGCGATAGAACACAACGTGGCCTCCTATCGTATGGCCCATCGATCACCTTGAGCACGCGCTTACCGTCGAGCTGCTTGCCGCGGTTCTCGTAGGCCGTGAAGTATTCGGGAGACAGGTCATCGTCGGGAAGCAGGCCTAGGCACTTGGGGCAGTACCAGAATTCTTCTGCTGACATCCGTGTGAGTTTTGGTTGCAGACAGGACAGGTGATAGCCCTGGTTGCAATCGTCGCACAACAGGATGCTGGTCGGGCGGTTAGCTTTATGACAGACTTGGCATCGCGCGTCCTCGTTGTCGTCCAGGTTGAAAGTGATGGTGGGGTCGATGTCGGGGAAGTGGCAGATGGCGATCTGGGAGCAGTGGTTTTTGCGGGTACTCCCGCAGCGCCCTTGCAGCACTGCGGTGCCGTCGTCACATAGCTCTTTTTTGATTTGCATAATAGGGGTTCGCGTGTGCAGCTGCAACCCGTGGTTGCCACTTCTACGCGTGAGGAACACGAAGTCGCCCACGTTAAAGTTGAATTGCTTCGGTTTGTAGTCGCCTGAGCGCACTTGCGCGTAATGTTCAGTTTGCCGGTGCTGGGCGATGGCGATGTTGCTGCCTGCCATGTATGGCTGGCACGAATTTTACCAAAGGTAATACTAGGTATAGGTATTACCAGTATTTTACCAAGTATTACTTTGCCCCAAAAAGTCCTTACCCTAGCGCAGGGGGGTATTACCGCACGTTACCAAAAAGTTTTACCATTGGTAATACCGGGTATGGGTATTACCGGGTATTACCCCCGTATTACCATCAATTTTACTCATTTTACCATGGGAAAAATCAAATCGACGGCTTCTCAGCCGTCACGCCAGGACGATTTCCATCATCCCCATTCCGTGAGTGGGTGAGACGTGCTCGAAATCTAAACAACTCACAACGCGAGTACATCCCTGCGTGGCAACACGAGAGATATCCGTCATGGATTCACCCTTCTAAGGACACTCTGACCGTCCTCCATGCCAAAATACCAAATTTTACCATTGGTAATACCGGGTAAGGGTATTACCAATCCCGAAAATCGGGGCGGCTGTCTGTACTTTCTGAGAAGTAGTTTTTGTTCGGTTCGGTGGCGACGACATTCGAATTTGGTCTAGCCACCTTCATAGATTGATTGCGCATACATCAAAGCCTCTAGGAGCACATTTGTACGGCAGGTGACGGCACCCTAGAGTGCAGCATGTAACCAATCCCCAAAATCGGGGCGGCTGTCTGTAATTTCTGGAAAGTAGTTTTTGTTCGTTTCGGCGGCAACAACATTCAAATTTGGTATAGCCACCTTCTTAGATCGATTGCGCATACATCAAAGCCTCTAGGAGCACACTTGTATGGCCCCCAATAATAATGTGTGCGTGATGCCCCATGATCGTTTTAATTATTGCCAAAAATCCCAGAATAGTATTACCTCGGTAATACCACTCAAAGTATTACCGGTATTTTACCCGGTATTACCAAGGGCCAAAATCCTTTACCCGGTAAATTGCCAGCTATACTGCCATGACGGCAGCGCGCTTTACGTATTCTGCGCGCTCCAGATAGCTGGCTGCCATGCTGTCCACGTCCATGCAATTTTCCAAGGGCTGGTTGATGCGCTCTTTGATTGATGGTGGCAGTGTAGGTCGTTGTGCGTATACTAGCTCGTAGGTTGACAGGCGTGTGGAATCATGTGGCGTGGCGTTGTAGCCGAGCATAATCCAGGGTAGGAATGAGTCCCACTTGTCGATGGAGCCCGCTTGTGCGCATGCCTTGGTCAGCGCGGCTTTCGTCATTTGGATGACGCGCTCGCTCAGGCCATTGCTCTGAGGGTGTGATTGAGACGTGGTGCGGTGGTCGATGAGGTTGTCCTTTAGTAGCTGCGCGAAGTCCTTCTCCCATTCGCCACCGTTGTCTGTCAGGACCTCAGCTGGGCAGCCGAACCTCGCGATGATGTGCAGGGCGAAGACCCGCGCGGTCTCGCCGGGTTCCTTCGTGTGCAGAGGTATTAAGCAAACATACTTGGTAAAGTGCTCCACCACCACCATCGCATACTGGTAGTTGCGTTTGGCTTTGCGTGGCATCCGGGCCAGGTCTGTGGAGAATCGGTAGTACATGCCTTTGACCTCAAGGGGGTTGAGGTGAGGGGCGTGCTTGTCGAAGTTGGCGCGGTACCTAGCGCACGCGTCGCACTTGCTCACTACCTCCACGCACGTGCTGTGCAGATCTGGCCAGTAAAAGGCGTCGCGCACCATGTCCGTAGTGCGCCTACGTCCGAAATGCCCCAATCGCTCGTGAATTTGGTGAACAATCCGCGCGCGTTGCTCTACTGGTGGAACAGGCCTCGCACCGTTGGGCAAGATTCTCACCAGCGTATCTCCTTCCAGCGCGTAGTTTCGTGCCCGGGTGCTGGCAGCGCGTTGTTCGTCGTCGTCCCCTTGTCTGACTCCCCGTAACCACTGCAGCATAGCCTCGTTGGTGGTGGGCTCTATGGTCTCTCGCGTACCGACCGCGGCGCTGAGGGCGCGCGTGAACCCTTGGTCCCACGTGCTGCACGGTGTGGGCTTCAGGATGTCGTCGCAGGCGGCCACGTAGTGTGTGTGCTCAGAGGGTACATTGTCGGCAGCGGGTGTGAATTGGATGGGGTCACTCAGGCTGCTTTTCTGACCGTTGGGGGGTTTCACCCACCCCAACCCAGACTTGTCGCTGGGCGCCTGGCCGCACAGCTGGGGTTCGTGGCTCTGAGCCATTTTGACCACCGAGGGCGTGGCGCCTTTGCCGTAACGACGGCGTAAAGCGTTGCTGCTCTCGAGGACCGTTGCCACAACTGTGCCTAGCGAAGTGACACAACTTGCCATTACGTTTTCTGGAATTGGCTGCAGAGGCGGGTGGCGATAGCTGCTGCTGGCGCAACGCTCTGTCGCGGCGTGCTCGGCCATGGAACCCATGGATTCGACGCGTATGTCTGTTGCGCTCTCCTTGTTCAGAAGGTAGCAAATTGTCATCAGGTGCGAGACACACCTGACGTCGAATGCTCGGCCCAACATTTCTCCACGCTCACGGGCTGTGACGCCAGGAGCCTTGGTGGTTCCTTTTTGGAAGCCCGTGGCGCGTTCTTTCTCCTCCGGCGTGGGCGCTTCCCACTTCTGCGTCTTCTTATCCCACACGGTGCCCTTACCGTTGCCTCTGAACTGGTAGGAATCCGGGAAGGACATCATGGTGGGCCACGCCCTCATGGGCTCCCCACGCACGTTGCAGCGGTAGTGGCCAGCGGCGACGTCGTCGGAAGCTGGGCGTTCTTCTCGGTCGGGGTCCAAGATATCCCTTACCAGTCTGCTGGGGTCGCGCGCTATGGCGTCTATCACGGGCTGGGCCTGTGCGTAGCTTGTCAGGTTTGTCCAGTAGTTTCGAAGGCGGTGAGCGCGAGAACCTAGCTGCGCAGCGTCGACCGTGATGGGCATGTTAATCACGGAGCACATTTCCAAAGCGCTGCGGCCTAGCGACGCCGACCGAACTCGTCGTTACCACGAACCTGTAGAGAAGAGCTGACGGAACGGCTAATCATGGCACAGACACAAGGAGCCGAGCGGTTGACGGCCAGTGGATGTGATGGTCTTAATACAAAGAAAATACAAAATGTGGGTCTCCATCCGTTGGACGAATGACTATGCACGTTAATGAAAGGCCATTCCACAAGAAATCAGCATTTTCTGGGAAGGCGCACTGCAGTGTACCACATCACTTCGCAAGTAGAATTACCTGTGCGGAATCATCTTCACTCGCAGGGATGTCTAGTGGAAGTGGACAGGCTGGCGCATCCGCAAGATATTCGATGCCAGGTTCAGAACTGGCGAGCACTCGTCCCGGACGCTGTATACCGCCAGCGCGCGCTTGTCTTTTCAAGCCAAGTTCTGCACAAGGGGACAAAGGACCAACCAAATACATATCAGATATCTCCTCAGAGCTCGTGCGCTAAGGCTGAGCAAAATAAAGCTTGAGTGATCTTCAGGTAAAAACCCGTGGACGTGCTTGTGGACATATACGCACGTTTGCTTATGCCAACACATGTGGATGGCTGCTTGCAAAGCGCAGGCGTGGGCAGTCTCCAGTTGCCTTGGCGAGGGCTCGCTAAGGTCTTGGCGTGTGCTTGAGGTATGGTGCCGAGAGGGAAGGAGAATGCCGACGTTTCAAACAGCATGCTGGGTAGAGGAGGTTATACGTGCAAGCACGGCTGCCAATATGGTGTCCGAGAAAGGCACGGACGCTGTCGCCGGACCGAGTGGTCTTTGGTCAATGGCGAGCGTAGGCCAAGAAGAAAACGAGGAGGCCGAAATATATATTATATACTGATTTCAAGGCATCATGAATAGGTTCAAGATCTAGGCTGTGCAAGACTAGGAATCTGAGGTGGACCCTTGCCCTTTATGTTTTAGAACCCGTCCAAATTACCTCACATACATTACATACATACATTTATACCTCAATCGGTACTTCAGAAGCAGCAACAACAGCAGCAGCAGTGTTGTAGAAATCTGAGGTGTAACCGGTAGCTGCCTCGCTACTGGTAGTGATACCCCTTAGCTACCTGCAGCCGTTCGATGGGCCATCATACTTAAGGTCCAATAGGCGTATAGGCCCCGCGATAGCCCATCTCAGCCACTAGCAGCCGTCGATATCTTACCGGCAGTACCCGGCAGATTTCTGCAACACTGAGCAGCAGCAGCAAAGCACGAATCCCAACGGGCGCTACGACGAATTTCCGATCTGACGATCACATGACAATACACAATCGACGGTATCATACCACGATACCAGGCCGCAACCGAGGATATGAGGTAGTTGAAGAATATTCTTTGCTACAACTAGCTTGTCCATCTGACGTGTGAACAACAACTACCTTACCGCTCTCACGTCATCGACTCATCCTACGGTCAGATTACGTTCAGAGCCCGACTGCGATTTTATTGCCACGTCACAGTTTTCACTTTTTGGAAATATATTTCCAATATTCCAAAGCTGTCGCTCATTTCGCGACATCAGGAGCATCATAGCATGCCCCTACCCGCGACATGAAGAAGGGAAAGATTATGACATGGAGGTCATCAACTTTTATTTTGAGAGCTTTGCGAGAGTTTTGCTGCTCCCATAAGGAAGGTGCACACTGGTAGGATAAATACAACGTGAGTTCCGCACGTGGTTCTGGTAGGTGGTGGGAGGGCGGGGGGGACACCACCTACCTACGTCGCATTTTTTGGCGAGGCCCTCGACCATGTGCTCAAATTACCAAAATAGCCAATAATCAGAACGCGCCAACTCAACGATGCCCTTGCTATAACACATATGTACATGTGCACGTGACTCGTACCCATTGGTTGTCGATGACGTGTGAGCGATAACATACAATGCACATAGGCCTATAATAACAATCGCGGTCTTCAAGGTGGGGTATTATTATAAGGCCGGTATTACTATAAGGCCTATAATAATAGTGATTGTTGTAAGGTTTTTGATAATATGCATTGTTATATATAGGCGGGGGGGGCCTTATTACAAATGGACCCTTATGACCACGTAATCGTGTTTGCGACATGCGTGGTCGGATATAGTACGATTTCCGGCCATATCACGCGGATGGGGGGTGCTGCCGGTGCTCATATATCATACGTATGTATGCATCGAAATTCAGATCTGCCAGCGAATTTGGTGGATTTGGGGGAGCCGAACGATCAACATGCCCCCAATCATACACATACGCCCGCCGAGTTCGATGGCGTCGCTCTAAAACTGCGATCTGTAGAAAACGGTGGTAATAAGGGTCCTCCCGTCACGCGGATAACGCCAGTCGTTATCAGATGGCGGTTGCTGCTGAAGCAACAAGTGCGCATTGCTGCACCCCGCATCCTTGGATATACATCGTGAACATCTATCGTTGCTTGCAAAGTTCAAAACAGCACACGCCTTGCTTCGTATTCTCGTCATACTAAGTGCGATCAAGATCGGTTGAACGGCACCAACTATGAGTGATATTGCGCATATTGCAGTATACGTTTGCGACATTGACGTCCGGCTTTGAGAGGATAGTGCGCAAAAAAATTCAAGGAACTGCTTCTAAAAACATTTAAGAGGTACATATGTAGGAAAGCCGGGCATGGCGCTCATGAATTCAAGTAATTAGCTTAGCAGTGGCTTAAAAATGACAACCAGCGCCTATGTAAGCTAGCAATGCGGGAATATACGAATTCAAGCAAAATCGATGTTCGGGCATTGCATATTCAATTACTCGAACACCTCCCCCGTATCGCGTCCCCACCATCGATCAAATTCGCCGCGTCCCGCCCATTACAGACCCCACTCCATCTGACTCACGGATTCGGTCATATACGTTTAAAATCACTGAGGTGGACACAGTACCGCAAGCTTAACAATAATTCCCAAGAATAGTAGGGTACATAGCGTTCGTTGTTTACTGAATGTGATTTAGGGTTTTTAGGGTTTGACAGGATACAGCCCATGATTGTGTACTGACAAAGAGATTTTGGTTGTTGTATAGCACGGATGCCCTTCCCTGGATAAGCACTTGTCGTTTCCTCTACTAGCTAGCTGCACTTGCCTGGTTCCATCCATGGTAAGAACTCCTTTTCTAAGGTCTCCCCGCTGCACTTGCATAATTCCTGCCCTTGCAAGAACCAGTGCTCATCTGCATTGCACAATCCGTAAAATCAGCAAGAACCCCGCCCACAAAACTTATCGGGTTCAGCACATGGAAGGAAACCCCACTTTGTAGGTTGCTTCTGGCATAACTTGAGGGAGACCATCACCCTGGATGTACTCACTTGTTCTATAGGAGCGCCCTTCGGAGCAGATAAGAAAGCCCAGGGAGGACCAGGAGACAACGTGAAGTGTGAGAGTGGAGGAAGACAGGAGCAAAAGAGAGAAACCACTTGTGAAATTCACGCACACCTTCGAGTGCACAAGACTTCCACGGGAACCTCCCTACCGCCACTCCTGGCTCAATATTTCTGAAGGGGCTAGGTTGAGCTCAAATATTCTTGGCACACAAGCCAAACCCGAAACCTTGCCTTGCACCCCCAAGCGCAGGCATGAATTTGTTCCCCCAGCAGCTACTCGGGCGTTAGGCACAAACCCGTAAAACTAGGCGGCGTGCTACTTTTCTTGAGGTACAGGTGCATTCTGCGTTTGGCCCACAAAGCAGCTCCTATACCTTTGGGGCCCACAAAGCAGCTCCTATACCTTTGGGGCCTCCACAATCTGGGAGAGGCAATGGGGCAAGCTCGAGCACTGATCATTGAGAGAGTGTTAGTTCTTCGCCTCGATGCACACGGATGGGCTAAAGGCTGATCTATCTTTGGTTTCGGGGAAGTGAGGACGTTATCGTAGAAGAGCATAGGGGCAGTCCTTCTCTGTAAACCTCGCAAAATGCACCCGTTCTTGCGATGCATAGTCCAGAGTATCCAGCCAATCATACAGAGGCTGCCATCGCAGTTCGTTTAAACCCCAAGGTAAGTGCATCGCATCTCCCGCCTGCTCCAGAGGTAGGGAGGAAGTGAAGATGACCAGGTGCGTTGGGCAGTCGGACTTCAACACTACTAAAATGCTGTCTGTGAACCAGCACGTTGCGAGTAGTATGACGGTGTCATCAGCGGGATCCATAGAGGCGATCCGCCACAGGAGCTGCCGGTACTCGACACGCGCTCCTGCGCACAGGCCACGGAACGTTCGCTCGTGGTCTTGGACGAAGGCCCCCAGGGCGTCGGCCAGCTCTTGCGCGTTGTACCACGGCTCCGCGAGGGCGCACAACTGCACCCAGCAGGGCAAGTCGCTCGGCGAGGCCTGCGCAGCCCCTGCTAGATTGAGCTGCGCCATCTTCCAGGTTAGATCCCGTTCCACGTAAGGTGGTTGAGTCGGATGTCTCGGCGGCGGCAGCACGCGGCGGCAGAAGGGACACGGGAGGCTCATTGGCTTCCTGTCCTCCGCGAGGACCCTGACGCAGAGGTCGCAGGTACGCCCGCTGCAGTGTTGATGTAGTTCATGCCACTGCCCGGAGACGCCCTCGCGATCGAAGCACACGAGGCATAGCCGGTCAAACTCGTCGCGAGTCATACCCTCCGTAAATCCGTGCGAAGTGACACCGCTGCCGCTAGGGGCGGTGACATCGCGAGAGCACGGAGGCTCTAGTCTCGAAGATTGCAGCTGGCTGCGCAATCGAAGACAGAACCAGTGACGACAATGCGCATGGACGAAGTCATCACAAGTTGAGAGCAAAGCTTGGAAACCAGTCGCCAGATCTATGCACAATCTAATCAAAGGGCGGAACATAAAAAGTCTGAGGATTTCGTGAAAACTCTTGTTACTCCAAGGGAAACTCGAGCGCAGGACACGGTCCAGGATCTCTCTGTCGGTGCCGTGTGTGAACGCACGATCCCAAACGTTCTGCGCGTCACTCTCCAGCCACCTCCTCCAAGTAAACAACTAGAAAATGATTCGTGCGCAAGGTCATGCCGGGAGCTGGACCTCTGATCAGATTCGCACGAAAGGCTTTCGCGGTCGACTCAAAATCTGAAGTAATCTTGTGCATCGAGAAAGGCACAACGAGAAAGACACCACGACACATCGGTCTTACACAGTAAGTTCGTGTCGATTCCCGAATAGCATACCGTCATTATCCAGATGAAGTTACAGGGGAGGAAACGTGACCTCTTTGTTCGAGATTTACACAGAGCAACCGGAGCAGGACTGTAATTGGCTCGTGTCCATTCGTCGTGAAAGAACAATAAAGATGACTCCACCATGTTGTGGAACGCCTTAACGGCGGACTTTCTGAATGTTACTGAGCTGACCGTCCGGCATTCGTACAGCTCGTGCGGTAGCGCTCACTATATAACAGGGTTCGTAGGTAAAGCCAGGTGCAAAGGTAAACACACCGAGAGCTTTCAAGGCGCACCCTACCTGAAAGTGGGTGAAGCACTTTTTGTCGATGATGAAGGTAACTGCGCAAGGTATTAGCAACGTAAAGCAGACCATTCGTAGACAGTCTTGAGCGTTGAGTTTTAGCCAGAACAGCAAACCCGGCCATACGAATTGGCGGAGGAGAAGACGGGGTAACAACCAGTGGGCCCTCACAAACGCTCCAAACGAGTATGTGCACGGAACTATCAGTCCTTTAATCATTTCCATCCGAACAGTCTGTTCTTTGAAATTATCATGCTGTGACAAGCTGGAATCAAGCAGCAAGCAGATGAGCAACGGCAACGTGTGTGTGAAGACAACCGTGGTGACGATTAGTTCACGGTTTGCGAGATAAAATTCCCTCCTGAAGCGAACAATTAAACGATGTCAGCAGAACACCACGGATTGCGATTCGCAAGTACTTGCATCCAGTGAAACGACGAGTTGGGTAGCACGCAGCGCACGGCGAACAAGGCGAAAGTGCAACTCACCTCAACTCTATTAGCGTAAGCTGTATGATTGCAACAGGCAAGATCGTTGAGGCATGCATTAACGTCACCAAGCGTTCCGCAGTGGCCGATACTTCCGTTGTGTACCGTATATTCGTAGAGCTCATTCGGGATGATAAAGTGCTTAATATTATGTAGTTCGTAATACAATACATGCAAAAACAGATATCGTGTGGGAGGAGAGAGCACTGAAGAAATCGGTCGTAAGTTTGAATCGACGGAACGTGCATCCTGCACACACCTGAAACGTGGAAAATATACCCGTCGTATTACACTATCCACATGCAGCTCCGGTTTTTTGGGACGAAAAGTCAAATAAAAGTTTGTACCGAGATATATCTTTATGCCATGCTGTTGACACGAATATGCCCTGTTGCCATCAGACCGAAATTTCATAATACCTTCCGTTCGCTTGTCCTTTATCTCGCCAAGCGAAGGGCGCCGGCGCGCTGGCGCCCCAATTTAATCCAGGCGCCACGCCAGCGCCGTGGCGCGCCACCACGTTGACAAAAACTGCGCGCCACGCCACCGCCAACGCCAAAAATCCAAAGCGCATCCTTGGTCTCTAATGCAAATGGTGATGATGATGATGGTCTCTCGATCGGATCACGGATGGCATGGGTGACTTCTGACTAAAAAGAAAGCATCCGGGAACGAAATTACCTGCAATCGAATGAATTGCAGATTCGAGAGTGCATCATAGATCATTTCTTCAGGCGAGCCGCGAATATTCGATACGCCCAGATGAAATATGTACATACTTCCTTCGTAAGCGGCTTTGTCGTCAAGGCTGGTCAGTAAGTGGATTTTGCAATCGAAGTTTTATTGTGAAGACCTCAGCGTGACACGCAGGCGCAGTCCAATTCAGAGTTTCCGCGGCTCAGCCTGACATTTTTTGAAAGTTGGGAGTCCTGGAGCTTCGCCTGATGGCAATCGCTCTGGTGAAATATTTTAGTCCGCATAGTTATTGGGGACGACCTTAGTCATACACAATAGCTTCAGGCAAGAACGATCAATTGTGTCCCTGAATTATTGCCGACGGCAAAAGAAATTTAACGGGCATGCTCTGGCGTCTTCAAAAGGCTCCATTTTACGCGCATACCGATGAGCTCTTTCTGGGACCCGCTATGCAGGTACTCGAGCTTTAATGAGCGACCTGCGACTGGGCCGTACCGCCAGCGGCATGGCATCGGGTAGCGGCGTTCAGGTAAGGCCCGAGCCCTGCTGACTCTGCAACCCTCGGGTACACTATCCTCGATAGGGAATCCAAATTCGGCCTCTTGAACTGTAATGTATTTCGCTATCCGGGTGAAATTTGTCTTTCCTTTCGAAATGACGCTCTCACAGGTCGAAGGTGAAATCGCGAAAACGGAACACATGTCATGTTAAGCCCCTTCATGTGAAAAGCTCTGCAAGCCATAACGATGTAATACAAGAATCTCGAGCTGCTAAGCTCAGCTGCGCTCTGGGCTCATGCAGGGCGAAGGAGCGCAGGCGCGGGGCACCGCCTCCCAGCAGAGCAATGCAGCGGATAACATTAAGGTCGTCCTTCTGCTCGCAAGTTGCCGTCAGCTCTTCCTGTTGAGGCATCCGGTTCAGTTTGACATCGCGAGGCGCCTGTCACGTGGTCCTATGTATCATTTGGCCTTCAGACGATGATCTGATCCTGAACACTGCGCGCGCGCGCGCACACACACATACATATACGTGCATGTGGCATCTGCCACTCGCATGCCCTCGTCGCACTCCTCACGACGCCTGCGGCTTCGCGGAAGCGGAATGTGCTCGAGGCCCCAAGATTTTATGGACGCAAGTGTTGTGTGTGTACGGCCTATCACTAGCGCTGCGAAGGGGGCAAGCGCTCTGCTGACTCTGGCCGCAGGAGTTTTGTTCACGCAGGTGGTTGTGCGTGTACGGCCCATGACTAGCGCCGAGCTGGAGCGAGGGGAAGCGAACATTCTAACGATTCCAGAGGATGCCCGTTCTGTTGACGTACGCCGTTCTTTTTGCCTGCTTATTCTGCCTCACGCCCGCCCTCTCGGCTGTGGTACACTTGATTCCGCATCCGCGGCTGTTAACTCCCGCGGACTAGAACGAAGTATGTCTGCAGAAATAGCCAAGCGCATGCACCCACGATGAAATTTGTCGAGAGATTCACTGGCCGCTGCCTGGCTTCATGGCTGCACCGTATCTATGCAGCATTGGTTTCATATTTCGGCCTTGACGCTTCCCCGGCGGATGTCGAGCGCACATTATTCTCCGAGGTGTGCTTCACGGACGTCCTTTAGCCGTCGTGCATACCGACTGATGTGCGCCTCGGGAGGGACCCACTGTTCACTTTGTGCAGGTGGTGGTGCCGGGGCCACGTGGAGCGACCATGAGCCGTAATTTCGCCTTTCACGCCTGCCTGCCGCCATCGATCACTCAGCCCGACGTGTTCGCGCGAATCGGAGTTCGGCAGTTGCTGGAAGCTACCATCGCCGGGTATGCTTCCAACACGTCGACGGTCCCTGAGACCGAGAGGCAAACACGGCCGCTTCGCTTTATCTATTCATGTCTTTTACCTTTGCGGCCAGGCTGTTCGCCTCCCTGCGTGTTAAAACCCCGCGCAGGTGCGCTCGAACGTCGATTTTTATCTTCGCCTGCTGACGAGGGATCCGTTAAGCCTGAGCCGTACTCCACCGTCCCCCCGGCTCCGTGCCACATTCCGTACCAGCGAGCGTGCCAGCTGCCCCCATCCGTGGTTGATATGACGGGGGAGGTTGTGGCACCAGGTATGCCTGCACAGTGCTCGCATATGGGCAAACAGGCTCCGGCAAGACATTCACCATGTCTGGCCGCGAGGAGGTGATTGATCGCGAGCAGTATCAGGGCGATGAGGTGCTTCCAGGATGCCCCTCCCTCCTATCCTACACCAACCCTAACCCACCCACGAGCGTGCCGCAGCGCCCATCGCGATCTGCTGCCGCGGTTCTTCTCAGCTCTCAGAACTCAGGGGCCCGGAGGAGCTCCACGACCAGCGCGTGGGCAGGGTGCAGGCCGGTACCGGCTGTGGCGGGTTGGGAGCGATGGGCAAAGAGAGGCACACACTGCTTGCCCTGGGCAGCTATATTCGTAGCAGGCGGAGCAGCGCCGGCAGGCCGCAGGAACTTCACCCAGATCCGGTGCCGGCGCCGGCAGGCCGCAGGAACTTCACCCAGTTGCAGCGATGGCGGTGGTTCCGAGGGGGGTATCCACCGAGGGTGCAGCGTAAGGGAAGAAGTGCTTGGACAGCATAGGCGTAAACGTGTTGAACGCGCGGCACTCCTTCGTGCCATGGGATGTGTAAAGACAGGAAGAGACGGTGTGGGTGTGGGGCAGGACAACGACGGACTGATCACGCGCTCCATGATTTACCTCTTCACCCGCATCGGTCAGCTCCAGGGTATCAAGTGAGCCCCCCCCACCTGGCGTCCTTGAGCGACGCGCTCTGCAGGCACCACATGCCGCCCAGCCTCAGGCTCAGTCTCATCAGCTCAGAGGGGAGAACCGCACTTTCTGAGGGGAAGAGGTTGGGCAAAGCGAGCAGCCCCCCTCCGGCCCACCGCCGCAACCCACTTATCCCCATGTGCTTGCCCCCGGTCATGTCTGACATAGCTGCCATTTGCAGCCTCTGGGCCGAGCCCACGTGGCGCCTTCGTGGCATGGGGCGGCACACTCAGCTCACCGCAGGATCTGCTGTGTATGCCACATGCCCTTCTTCCGGGAGGACGGTCTGTGCCTCCCGCCTTCAGAGCCTCCACCTCCACTGCGCCTGCTGAGGTGCCAACGAGTAGGGCGGACACGCAGGGCCGCACATGTTCGTTGCGGTTTTTGGTGTGCCCTAGCATCGACGTGCAATGCTGGCCCTCGATGGTCTGTGTCAGCAATGGCCGATCAGAGGTGTATTGAAAGGCGATGCCCACGTGAAGCCCGGTGAGGTGGAGGCGGGTGGTGACGCTGTGGCTCAGTTTCGTGTTGCGCACGTCTTACCTCGAGATATATAATGAACAGATCTTCGACCTCCTTGCCGCGGACACACCCTCGCAGTCCCCCCTCCCAGTGCGCTGGGAGGCACGTAGGGGGTTCTTTGTGCAGGCATCCTGCCCCCCACCCCTTTCGTTCCAAGAAACCAAATAGACATTTTTCGCCGCTCTATCTTCGCATTTGTTCTTTGGTACTCGACGGCTGAATGAGTAGTTGACTGGGGATTGTTTTGGCTATGTTGCAAGTGGTGGTGCCTCTGCAGCCGAGCGTGCAAGACGCGCGCAGCAAGGATCGTGCACTGCGGATGCTCACCATGTACACCTGGGGAAGCCTGATTAGGAGTGACTGCTTGCAGGGTAGGAAAGTTTGGGAGGGGGTATGGGAGGGAATTTCTCGACAGGGGCTTACACAAGTGGAGTGTCGGAATCTAGAGGACGTGTTTAACGTCGTGCGGCAGGGCACGCACAACCGCAGGTTGGCCTTCGCTTGCTCCCCTTACCTTCTCCCCCCACCTTCACCTGGGATGCCTTGGCTGCCCTCATCCCTTACCCTTGCCTCATTTATCAACCAACAAATCAGTTATGGTTGGGTGAAGCACGCGTTGGGGGGGGAGAGCAGAGTGGGGTCACACGAGATGAACAAAGACAGCAGCCGCAGTCATAGCGTAATGACATGCCACGTGGAGTCAACCACGTCAAAGGATGGCCAAACCATCACTAAATATGGCAAGGTGCGCGCGCATGCCACGTGTCAACTCTGCCGTGTAACACGATCAAGACCCCCATATTGCAGGCCCCACCGTGAATGGCGCGGCAGTCAGAAACCACTTGTGGAGTAGAGGGTCTTCTTTCAGCCGTCGGGTTATTTGGGGCTGAAATCGTGGAAGTAGGGAGCGCCCCGGGCTCCCATGATTTGGGCCATCTTGAGGCACTCTTTACAGCCTCGAGGCGCATGACGTGCCATGTGGGATGCGCATGATGTGCCACGAGGGATGGAAGTGGTGCAGGTGTCCTTCGTGGACTTAGCAGGCAGCGAGCGGCTGAAGCAGAGTAAGTCAGCCGGGGGCACACAGCTGAAGGAGACGGGCTCGATCAACCGCTCCCTCTTCGCGCTTGGCAAGGTCATCTCAGCTCTGGGGGAAGCCAAGGTAGCTTTTGTATCCACACCCCTTCGTTGCATCCGCTTGACACCCCTTCCCATGACACCCCTTCGTTGCATCCGCTTGGCGCGCTTCCCGCGGCGCACTCGTTTGCATCCGCTTGACACCCCTTCGTTGCATTGCTTGGCACCTTCCATGACACCCCTTCGTTGCATCAGCGGCTACCCCTTCCCGCGCGCGCCGTTGTATCCAGCTTGGCCGCGCCGTTTGCATCAGCGGCACGCTTCCCATGACACCCCTTCGTTGCATCGCTTGACACCCCTTCCCCGCGGCGCGCCGTTGCATAAACAGCACCTTCCATAACGCATACGTTGCATCCGCTTGACACGCTTCCCATGACACCCCTTCGTTGCATCGCTTGACACCCCTTCCTATGACACCCCTTCCCATGTCTTTCCCTACCCTCCCGGGCTCCATCCCGGCCGGTTGTGGCAGTGGCGCCTAATAGGTGGCACTCTCGGTGTGGTGCGGCGTCAGTGGCGAGGTTCGACGCACTGCACCGAGAGTGCCTCCTATCAGGCGCCGCTGAGACCGCCGGCAGCTTGCGGGTACTCATGCAAGTTGATGTTTGCACATGACAGCTCACGCTTGCTGATGACAGCTCATGGCCACTCACGTGACCTCATGGGTTTATACCGCAACTACTGGCGGCCCGCGGCGTTCCATGGTAGTTCATGGCCATTCGTCGAAGAATATAATTCACATATCGAATGGTTTTACTCCCGGAATAGATCTTGCCTGCCATATAAAGTAGGAAATCGACCGGGGCCTGAAGCAAAAGTGGCGGCGGGGAGTGATACAGGGGAGTGTGGACAACGTCTACATACCCTACCGGGACTCGAAGCTCACGAAGCTTCTGATGGACAGCCTCGGGGGCAGCTCTTTAGCGCTCATGATTGCCACGTGCAGCCCTGCGCAGGGGTACGTGGAAGAGACCTTGTCCACCCTTTACTACGCCACGAGCGCCAAGAACATCAAGAACAAGCCGGTCGTGCAGATGGATCCCCAGGACACCTTGGTGCTGGCGCTGCGCCGCGAGGTGCAGCTGCTGCGCACTGAGAACACCTTCCTCAGGGAGCAGCTTGCTGGGAAAGGTGTGTCTCCTGAGGTCCACCAACAGCCCTACAGCTCGAAGTTTACTATAGTTGGACGGCCAGTAGAGGCCACGCACTCTCCGTCCTTCTGGCCTCATGAGGAGACGGCCGATTTGAGAAGCACTGAAAGCTGCATGGCGATATAATGGCATGGAGCTGCATGGCGGTATGATGACACTGACCTGCATGGCGGTATGATGACATTGAGCCGCAATGCAAAACTGTAGACGATCCTGCGCTTATCCCAATCCAACGGTGCAAAAATGCATTGCGGCGCAGCACGCCTCCTTCAGGCTGCTTTGCTTTGAGTAAAGCTGAGTGCTGTGCCGGGGATGCTGCAAGAAGCGTGCGGCCAAGTAAGTTTGCGCGGCGGAACCGCGGCTACCCCCCGACGCCTCTGGTTGCAGAATCGCCAGAGCGCTGCCGCACGATTATCCTGATCACGGGCTGGTTGCAGTCGTTGGCCACTCTGTGCTTCCCGGGGCTGAGCACTCTCAAACCTTCGTCCGCGCGCCTTCCCTTCCCCCCTCCCGGTTTCAGTCTTGCGCCCCCTTCTCCCCGGGTATGTGTCACGCAGCCACTCCTGGATACCCCCAGCTGGACGTTCAGAAGCCCTATCTGTCGCTGATGCCCGACGACCAAGGGGCTCTTTCACCCGGGGGCAATGCGCGCACCCCTAGCACGTCAGGTGACTGCCCGGCTGGCCACCGACAAGCTGTTGCCATGCCATAAGCACTTATACTACTACCTCATCCATACCCAAATGCAGATCGAGAGTGGAAGAGAGCATGGATGAGGGGAGAGCCGGCACAAGCGAGGTGGAGAGTGTGTGGCGCCTGCGCAGGGAAGAGCAAGTCAGGGTCCACGCCCCTCGGGGAGACGAAGGGCCGCCGAGGCACTCTGCCGAGCATGCCCCACTCGGCCGAGCTGCTGGAGAAGCTATCGCAGCCCGGGGACCTGTCCGGGTGAGCACCCGCGCGTTCCCTCTTTGAGGCTGCGGCTGTAGTCGAAAGGCCTGCTGTCTCCACCCGGACAAAAATTCCTCCGCACCTGTGGTCGATCCGTTGGCATTGCCATAGGCACCGGTAAGGGTGGTCAGTGGAGGGATGCGCATGCCACATGGTGATGCTGGGTGCAAGAGCCACTCTTGCCTTGGCGGTGATCGGAGCTCTCAATATCGGAGCTCGGGCATGTTAGTCCCAACGCACCACCAACAATATCATGAACCCAATACATATGGTGGGCTGGCCTTCAAACAGCCGACGTGCACTTCCTCTGTGAGACCCCCCATGCACGTATGCTTCCTGGCATCCTCCAAGATGGGTCCTCGCATGATCAGACCTCGTCCTCCTCTGGTTTGTGCTTTGCAACCGGTGATTAATGTTTCTTCAGTCAACAGAGATTTTACGCCGCAGGTCCAATGAGTCCCTTCGAAGGGTGTGAATTGACCAAGCGGAGGGGCAAGGCAGGCTCCCGAAGTCCGAGCTCATGAGGCGGCTGCAAGATGCGACTGCCCTCCTCCACGGGTACTGCGCCTTCACGCCTTGTGCCAGCAGCGACCATGCAGTCAGGGCATGGATATTGGCTGAGCAGGGGGGGCTCGGGTATTTTATGCCCGAGTCAGGGTCAGTCGCCCTGGGGGGACGAGCGCTGCAGAGTCATCAAATCAATGGCGTCGTGGTCGAAATTCTCTGCCCTCCACCACTCGCCATATACACCTCACCAAGGGCGATGAGATGTCTGTAGATTGCAGCATTATAAGCGAGCGTGGATTTCCGGTGAGCCGTCGCTGAGCTTCCGAAGAATCATTTGCCGAGGCCGCTTGCATGGATAGGAGGGAGCGCAGCTGTGGGGCATCGTGATGCGGCTTGCGCACCCGCCCAATCGCAATGATGCGGATGACGGGGCGCTAATGGATTGAAGGTGTTGGGGCGACAGATATGCGATGCAGAATGAGCAGTTGTATGGGGAAGTGGACCAGTTGCAGGCTCAGCACTCGATGCTGCAGGCACGACCCGTGCCCCACAGAGATCAGGGTTGCGAAGGCCCGTAGATTTGGCTCCCTGCTCACGCCATTTCGTTCCGGGTACCAAAAAGCGACATGCGTTGCTAAGTAATTGGATCGTTTTCGCCGAACTTCAGATATCAGTTTCTGCACGGGTTGTCAAGAGCGGTGAGAGAGTGATGAGGTACGGAGGATCGGACAGGTTGAGCACCAGGGAGTCATCACGGACAACGAACGCCTCGAAGGTGCCTCACCATCCCACAGTAGAGCAATTGTATCACCAAGATCATCTCCCGCATCATGCGAGGATCACATATTCTTCCATCCGTGCATTCATCGAGATCTCCACACACACACACACACACACCAGTATACGGCGTCTCAGCAGCTTCCCTGCCCACGTGGCGAGGTTGTTGGCCGTGCCGGAACTAACAGTGATGAGCAGCTGTCGGGAAGGCGATGACCGGTTGGTGAACTGTCGGCCACCGGGAGGGCTTCGGACACACAGGCATATGTGGGGATGGGACCCCAAGTAGGAACAGTGCAGAACGACATTTGCAATGCAAGTGTAGAGTCCATTGCTCAAGGTCGCATTACCCAGGCACGGAGCTCAAGTTCGCATTACCCAGGCACGGTGCTCGAGGTCGCATTACCCAGGCACGGTGCTCGGTCGCATTCAAGGTCGCATTACCCAGGCACGGTGCTCAAGGTCGCATTACCCAGGCACGGTGCTCAAGGTCGCATTACCCAGGCACGGTGCTCGAGGTCGCAGTGTTCCTCGCAAGGCATTCAGTGCAAGGGCTTCAGTCCCATAGAGTTGGTGTTGGGGGTAGAGGGTTGCAAGCGCAGATCGGCGGCGGGACCACAAGATCAGATGGGCGCAATCTAGTTTATCAATCTCAGCCCCTTAGGGCAGCCCTTTGGAATACCGGCCGTGTCGTGGGTGGGCAAGCTCTCTTGAGACCAGGCTCTAGGGCAGGTAGAGGGCAGAAGGGTGGTCCTGCGCGTAGGCTTGGTGGTGGGGAGATGGCTCGAGCAGGTGGGGGGGCAGAGGTGAACCGGCTTCAGAGACACAGCAGTAGTGCGCCGAGAGTGTAGTTGCAGAGAGCAGTTGCAGGTGCTTGAGTGGCCCAGCGAGGCTTAGGGGGTCCCATTCTTCACTAGTGAGCCCCGGAGAATCCGGAAAAGTGTCCCGAAGTGTGTGCTGAATCCTTTGATCCCCGGCGTGGGTACATAGTGCAGCCGGTCTGCATGGTGTCAAAGGAATTGGTCCAAGGATAAGCCACGCACACACACAGTCCATTATTGCATCATTGCGCCCTAAGTGCAAAGTGGTGCATTTTAATTCGATGCCATGCCCGCCTGGCACCTCCCTATGAACACATTGTGGCACGCTTGATCACTCTTCGACTTGAGGAGTCTGCATGCAGGATTGTTACACATACTACATTTTGTTCTTTTTGGCTAGTCACTGCCCACCCCGAGGTGCTATAGGGAGGTTTCAACATATGTGACCCAGCTAAGCACTCCTCGTTTAACCCTGCGGCGCCCTCCCTTCAGGCAAGCTGGAGCGCCTGGAGACGACCTTCATGAATCAGAGTGATGGTACTTCGGGCGCCTTCACCATCAAACGGCAAAACAGTGTTGCAGCTGTAGGAACTCCCCTCCCAGTTTTGCGCCCATTGTGCATAGCATGGCTAAGCTCAGGAGCTGACCTCGTTATTGTTTGCATGGTAGAACCTAAGTTGCTGTCAGGAGTGCTGTGTGAACTCACTAGACTTTGGTGACGTGGGAGGTACAAATTCAGGTTACAGCCACACACCCAGGGTTCCCAATGTCGTCAACTGTCCCAAACACTCAGAACAGCGAGCAGAATGCGAAAGGAACGCGATCCGGGCGAAAATGATTGCAAAAAGGAATGTATATCCTTGCTTTGTGGTCATGCCAGCCGGAAGTAGCCTGCAATGTGGTGAGAGGAGTTACATGTTGATCGCATTATATGGCCTTGACTGCCCTGTGTAAGGTGAGGTCCACTACAGTATGCGCATGCTGCAGAGTATGGAGAGCATTGAGAACCCAATAGTTGAAATAAGGGAAGTTGTATAATTTCGGAGAAGGTTTTGGGTATGCACAAGTCGAAGGATGTGCACGCTTTTCTGTGAAGACTGCTGATCTAGAATACTCCCGTGCAGCCATTGCTGTCGGATCGTTAGCCTTTTGGTTATAGGGAAAAGCCTGCCAAACTACGGGAGCTCCACCGAATATTAGAAACTGGACGGACTCGTTAAATCGGGAAATGGACGGTTCATATATATATATATATATTCGAAATTATGGTAATTTGGGCAGTGTTAAGGACCATTCGACTGAACATCCTACAAGTTTCTCATATTCGGTGTCCCTTATATTCGGTGGAGCACCCGCAGAATACCCTCGTGCAGCCTTTGTTGATGTCACATTAGCCTGTATGTCAATGGGAAGAGCGCACTGGGTTATGGATCAGAGGCACTGAAATTTGATTTGGTGTATTGTCATAACAACGACATGCTGCGTACGTGCCTCATACACAACGCGTTGGTTGTCTTGTACACAATTCCGAAGTACGCATTGGACATTTCCAGACAGGACTCGGAGTTTCAAGATTCAATAAACTGAAGCATGTATGCCTTACAAACGTATGTGTGTACGTGTGTACAATATAAACTCTTGAGCATATGTAACTTACAGACTTTTGGGGAAAAGGGGAGTATATGTACACTGCTTGTCCCGGGGAGGGGGGGAGGGATTTGTATATTGATGGGTATGTACAACATTTGCCGCGGTACGCTGGGGGCTATACGTGTTAAAAGTTGCAAGCAAAGGGAAGGTCAAAAGAAATGTTTTTTGCTAAAGTTATGGCTGTTTTTCAGTTTCAAAGTTTATAACTCGTTTTTTAAAGGGAAAGTGGCGGCATCCACAAGATGGCGCCATCTAGCATGACTGCTGACTGAAATGATGTGACTGTGACTGTGAAAATGACCTTGATGATATGAGCATGTGTCAGTATGACGTATTATATGTCATCCTCGGTATACCCAAGAGAGGAGAAAGTCTTGCGTCGTTAGATTGGAAACGGTAGCGAACAATCTGACGATTTATGTACTTTCGTAGCGCACGTATATTTCGGCTACGTTTGCCATCGCGGCGCAACACAGTTGTTGGCTGCAATTACTACTGCAATAGGTAAGATATTTAATCGGAAATCCTTTTTTGGGTTAGCGAATGGGAATTGCGCTCTATCGATCGATCGATCGATCGATCGATACGATGACTTGCATTCCCAAATTTGATTGATTAAACGGTTTCGTTGTTCATGATCGATCGATACGATGACTTGCATTCTCAAATTTGATTGATTAAACGGTTTCGTTGTTCCTTCAAAGTCTAAACACTTAGTCGAAATCCGAGTCCAAGAAATACTTTCCATCATTTCCGAAACTGGCGGCCGGACTGCTGCCTGATGTGCGAGGATGCGGTATGATTGCGTGCGCATTCTTATGTCGTTCATGTGGTTACCAATAATGTTGTATTCCTGCTATGTTTACGTTTGCTCCGTTTTCCCAACTCTCTGTGCTTCCGCTTCCGTGCCTACCTGCTTGTTTACAAATTTGCCTGCCTGCGTAGTGCACGCGTTTTCTTGACTTGTTGACTATGGAAAGAAGAGTTTGTTATGGTTGCCTTCACCGTAAATAAATTATGGTGGAGTAGCAGAGCGTCTGGGGGATTCCCTTTGGCGGGATCATCCCCGGTCTTCACATGCCATGCTACCTACGTGCCATGCTACCTTCGTTCGGCTGTGTGTGAGTTTTTAACGTGGAAGCTAATTATAGTATTCACTCTGGCTTACCACCACGCATTGTGCGATTTGTGCCAAGCAACAGAGGCACCCGATTGTTAAATCAGACCGTGATAATCACGACGCGTGTCCCGGAGCGACGGGGCAAACAAGGCTACACAGAAGCGATTCACAGCGTGAAACACACATACGTGTAGGTATGAGTGAAGGTCGCTGCACACACATGGTATATTAACATGCACCACGTGATTATCCGTACATGCGCGATAATGCATGCTGCGTTATGCACACCTGCATGTAGGCAGCTGTCTCGACAACGCGTGCCCTTGGAAGATAACGTCAAGGTGTTGTTTACGCGAGGGCGGATTTACACAAAACTTCCGAGTTCTTAGATCGCGAGATATAGGCGATTCACCTATTAGGTTGAGCTTAGGGCAGAATAGGGGTCGCGACGAATCCACGAGACCGTCAGATCCTTGAATTTATAAGGCGCCCCCACCAAAACTGAACAGATCGTAAGGTTCGGGGGATGCTAAAATATTGCGAATTGACGATTCCGGACTCCACCACTCGGCTTTGGATAGTCGTATTAGACAGGACGCTCACGCTCAATTGTCGAAGAATCTGCACGAAGGCATTCACAAAACGCTCTTGCGGTAGACCGCTAAGTTTGCGTCCCAGGCCCTCTTCGGAATAAAAACCTAATATTTCTGCTGCAGTGGGCCTATGGTTACGGTATTATTTCGAAGTTATATGACCTATAACTTTCTAATAATACTGTTTATTGTGGTGTCCGTAGTACCATTTTTTATTTCAGACATCCGGGTTTTTTCGACCCGCATAGTCTACGTAGATTTGTGGGTTTTAGACAACTGCTGTAAACATGCGCACTATCACTCCGGGTTATGTAAATTTACAATGGAATATAGCTTATGTAAATTTGCCACATTCAAGACACATTTGATATATATGTGGGAAGTAGGCACCCTTAACATTTCTTTTGTAGTTGAGACAGATGCCGAATGTATATGCAATATATGCGGCCCCCGTAAACATGCGCACTATGACTTCACATCCCGTAAGTATGCAGCAAATTTGCACCTATAGCAAATATGCAACAAATTTGCACCTACAGCAAATATGCAGCAAATTTGCACCTAAAGCAAATATGCAACAAATTTGCACCTACAGCAAATATGTAGCAAATTTGCACCTACAACAAATATGCAGCAAATTTGCACCTACAGCAAATATGCAACAAATTTGCACCTACAGCAAATATGCAGCAAATATGCACCTACAACATATAGGCTGGGCATATGCACTCTTGGCAAAAATACATACATTATGCATAAACTGCAATTATGCTTGAGATTCCTGGGCGTGTAACTATGCAGAAAACATACACTTGCCACATATATGCTTGCAGTAGTCACATGTCGCAAATATGCTGCAGTGTCCGGTGTATGTAAATATGTAGCAATCTTACGCATATTGTATGGTTACAGTGGACAAACACCCCTCACATACATGTGCTAGAATTACATGAGCCACATATATGCAAGTTTCAACAAAGTATGCAAGTATGTAGCAAATAATGTGCATATCTTTACAAAGCGTGTTACATCACACTAAACTAATGTGACTTGTAAGAGCAAATAAGTTGATGTATATCCAAGAGTACACGTAGTCCACTATTGTGGTTTACTTCAAGCTGAGTGTGTACTAGTACCTAGCAGTGTGAGTGTCACACTGCACAACGATCAACTATTACTTCGATACTATGATTCAACTTTCTCAGCGCTCGAAGGGCTCCTCCAAGTCAGCCAAATCCGACATATCGCTGGATGGTATCGGCCAAGCTATTTTGCTCTTTGGAGCTAATGCGCTTGTGGTAAGGTTATAACCTTCCACCTTAATCACCCACTCCCAATATGATTGAGCCAGCCACGCACCGGACTCCACCTGCATACCATAAATATTTGCTTAGGACAAGTTGATAGCACATATTCAAAGGTTTTGCACAGAACACATACAATAATGTCCTCACCTGCGCTTCTTGTGCTGTCAAGCGTTGAGGAGCATGGGTCGTGAGATATTCCAAGGCCCACCCACCGATGCCTTCTGTGCACAACAAGTTGCTATAAACACAAAGTAATAAGAACGCAATGGTCTTGGTGGTGAATTTTTGCAATAAGCTTGGGTCTCCTCGGTTTCCTAGCTTTTTACTCGGTGGAAATACTTGTTGGACCACCTCCATAAATAGAGGGTTCCCTAATGGATCACTGGCGGTCTTGTGCCACTCCCCGCCTGCATATACAAATCAAGCCGAGGAAGTCATAAACACATAAACCCGAAAGTCCTTGTACAAACGTCAAAGCACCACACTTTAGGCCACAATTGCAGTCAAAGCGCCACGCTATGGGCGCAATTCGTGGGAAGCCAATTACCTTGAAGGGAGTTGACAGTTGCCTTAGGGACAAGCTTCCCACCAGTACTCGTAAAGTACTCATTGTAGATAACGGGCACAACCTTTTTAACCTTCTTAGCCACCATGTGCCTCGTGTTATTGCGCTGTGAAGTATTGACCTATATTTGCACAGCAAGTACATTTTGAAACCACTTCCACATATATCACTTTCAAATATACCCTCATAACACGTTTGCCATATGAGAAATAACTTACCTTGTCATGTAGATCCTTGAATCTAGCCTTGGTTTCCGGGTTCGTTCGTGCTTTAAGAATGTTGGGTTCGTTCAACAGGAGGAGAACGCAATCTTTCGTATCTTGGAAATACCATCCCTCAGCATGGTTCTCCATGCATAACCGGGTGACCAACGTGATCGTCTTGGTGTCTATTTCTTTACCCTGACAAGCACTCATCGTGGTTGAGGCACAATATATCATACCTCTTGTCAAGAGACATACGCCATACAATAATCTCAAGTTGTATACTAAAGCCACAAGCACAAGTTTGAGAAAATACTTACCCCTTGGACACTTGCTAGTGCCGGCTGGTTGTTGACAACCTCCTTGTTCAAGAGCTCCTTTAACAGCCTGTTGTGTTCTTGTGTCTCGGTGTAGTTGTTTTGCATCACGGATATCAACTCACTCATTTGTTTTGCGTGGTTAGAAAAGAAAAAGAAAAAACCACGCCCGTCGGGCGTATGAGTAAATTGATTTCCCCGGCCCTACTCTGGGCCGGACCGCCACGAGTGGCGGCCATGTTGGGACAATTTATACTGGGTGGTTCTTGTCTTTCTCCTCCTCTTGTTTTTCTTGTCTGAGTTTTCTGTATAGCTGGTAGGTGCTGTGTGCATAGTTTACTGTCAGGTCGTGTATTCTCTGTAGTGCCTGTGTGGCCTCTTTTCTGTTGAGTCCAAGTTGCTCGAGTATGTCTTGGTTGTGTTTGTACACCGTGCCTGTTCTGCCCACTGCAAACACATGAAGTTTGGCACGGAATCCGTGCCTGCGTAGCAATTGTAGCAGCGGTCCGTATTTCTTGTATTTTTCCAGGAGTTTGGGTCCCCATTTTTCGTCATCGGTGTGGGCCACTTCAATGAGGTGTAGGTTTCTTACCCTTGCTGGTGCTTCCTGTTGTGTGCATTCCCATCCGTCCTCCAGGTCTTCTAGACCCTCTATCATGACTATGTCTACAAAACTCGGTATTGTGTCGGGCCCATCGTTTCTGCCTGGGTTGTCCTTCCCGTCGTGTCTGCATTGCCCCCTGGTGAGTATGTAATTTGGGAGTACCCTTGGCTTAATCCCTGGGTCCCTCTTTTTTCCAGTGTAGGCGAGTACTTTGCATCCCCCTTTCCTATGGTGGTCAAGTATGTGTTTTAGCTCATCTGCGTGGGCATCTGCCCTGTCCGTGAACATCCCTCGCATTTGTGGGTTGTTGCATCCACCTAGGGCGTGCCCTACCCTCATGAGGAAGCCCTTTGCGTAGTCCACCCCTTTGTGTCCGCATCCTTCCAGGGTGCACTTCCCGCTCCCTCCGGCTGAGTTTTTCGCCGTCTCATAGTCTTGTGCTGGCAGTATTCTCAGTCTGCATTTGAGTATTGTTTTTCGTACCGCAAATGTGGCTCTTTTCCAGAAGCCGTTCGCTACTTTGTGTAGTGGCGTGTCTCCTTTGAGGTGCTTCATTGTTTCGTTTAGCCAGCTGTCTGTGGTCCCGCCCTCTTGAACCGAGGGGGCGTTCCTTTTTTCCGTTCTGCTGTGTGCCATATCGTGTTTTCGCTGTTTCCATCTTGTTCTGGGCATCGGGTCCTCCATTACTGCATGGACTCTGGACTCCTCTGTGACACGGTCATGGTGAGCTTGTCTTTCTTTTGTCGGCTCCCCTTGTGGCTTTTCCCGCTGCTCAATGAGTTCATTTAGCATGTCAAAAATTTCATCGTCATTTTGTACCTCTTGGGTCACTTCTAGTTTCTCCGCGAGCTCGTTGAGTTCCTCAAATATTTCCTCCCCTTCGGAGGGTGGGGGTGGTGCCCCTGCGGGTTCGGGTTCGTCTCCTCGGGTGGGGTCCCCTTTGCCCTCTGTTTCTTGGTATTCTTGGTGCTCCTGCACCTCCCGCATAAGGAGCATCTCCTCTTCCTCCGTTTGTTCCATCATGGCTTTTATTTGCCTGTCTTCTTCGTCCCGGGTCTGGTTGGCTTGCTGCTGCTGGTTGGGTACCGGGTCCCGTATTGTCGCTTGTTCCTCTTCAGTTTGTTGCGCTTGGTCATGGTGCGCCTCCCATCTGAAGTTGCGCTCAGTTTTCAGTTGGTGGGTCCAGGTTGAGGGTTCTCCCTGGAGGTCGGTCATTTTTGCTGAGAGTCTACTGTTTTCTTGGGCTTGCCGTTCACGGAGTAGTGTGGTTACGTACTTTTGTACCGCGAGTTTTCCTTTTAGCTCTCTGCTGTTCGAGTCCTCGTCTGGTATCATGGGTTTGACTTTTATTGTCTCGTTATTATCCCACGCTTCCGTGAGGGTTCCCGTAGTACAGGCTTGTTTGGCTGCCTCGTCGGCTTTTTCGTTCCCCACAATTCCCGTGTGTGCCTTGACTTTTAGCAGTGAGACAGTGTGTCCTGCTGCTACTAATGCCTCAATGTTGACCAGTATGGCATACAGGAGGTCTCTTTGCTGGTGGTGTTCCATGTTGTGGGGTTTCGTTCTCATGCTCTCCAGTTGTCTAATGGAGTTGGCACTGTCCGTGCAAATGGTGAGTCCGTTGCCACTTGGTGGTGGCGGGAGCGTCACCGCTTTTTGTATGGCGAGAAGTTCCGCTCTGTTCACCTCTTGGTCTTCGCCTTCCCATCGAATCATGTGGGCCTCCCCTTCCCCGGTCCTGGGGTCCCATACCGCAGCTCCTGAGGCCCATTCTTTGCCTCCTTCTTCTGTTTCTATTTCTCTTTTGCTCCCGTCCGTGTAAAGGTACGAGGTTGCCTTGTGTGCCCTTAGAGGGGAGGGGTATGTCAATTGGGTTGGTGTGTTCCTCGGGGCTTGGTTCCTGGGGTCCTCTGTTTGGTCTCTTGTCAATTCCCATCTCCTTCCTTGGGCTCCCGGTTCGTGTTCGGGCCAGAAGTCAGTGGGGTATCTGACAACTTTTGACCTCGCTACTTTGTCCCATATCGTTTGGGCGTCATTCTGTCTTGTAAGCCTGGTGTGTAAGGTGTTGGCTTCCACCACCTGTTGTACGGTGGGGGGGTGTATGTTCCATTTGCCTCCTCTGCTTCCGGGGAGGAGTTCCCATTTGGCTGGTCCTTCTTCCACGTGGAGGTGGCTGTCCTCCCACCAAGTTTCCACTTCCGCTTGTACGTTGCAGCACTGGGGGCAGAGGTCGTTCCTCAAATGTGGCCCTGTGCTGCACATTCTTCCCATTGCATTCGTCATGTCCTTTGTCTTAATTTCCGGGAGTTCGTATCGCTGCCATGGTCTTGTCCCTACAGATCTGCAACCCTTGGGAAAGCTTTCCATAGGCATGGAAACGGGTGAAAACCCTATGGAAAAGCCCTATGGAAAAGGGAAAATGGATACTGGAGGTTATCTCGAAAACAAAAATTTTGAGTTTCCATCCCTATACTCACCCTTGGGAAGGTTTTCATTATTTTCCAGGGCATTCCATAGGGTGATTGTGCTTTCCATAGGGTTTTCCAAGGCATTCCATAGGGATGATTGTGGCGTCCATACCTATGGAACGTTTTCCATAGGGATGGAAGGAATCGTATGGAAAATATCGTATGGAAAACCCTATGGAAACCCAATGGAAAGTCCTGGAATATCAAGCGCTTTCCGTACCTATGTCATCCCTATAGCCTTCCTATGGAAAGCCGTATGGAAAACCCTGTGGAAAAACACACGGATCCGTTCCATCCCTATGATAACCCTATGCTGGCCCTATGGAACCTAATAGGTCATACCTATGGAAATCTTTTCCCCAGGCATGGTACCCCTTGGGAAACTTGTTTCCATACGGACGGTGTACCTATGGAAGCGAATTCCATAGGCGTAGTATCCCTTGGGAAGCAATCTTCCATACGGTCGATATACCTATGGAACGTTTTCCACAGGTATGGTATCCCCTGGGAAAGATCTTTCCATACGGACATTATGCGTACGGAAGACGGGCCCATACACTTAGCGTCCCTTGGGAAATAGGTTTCCATACGGCCGACATACTTATGGAAAGGTTTTCCACTGGGTGGCTCACCTTTGGGAAAGATTGTTCCATAGGATGGCTATACCTATGGAAACACAATTCCATACGTGCTGTATACTTATGGAAAGGTATTCCATACGGATATTATACGTATGATTCCGTTAACAGCATCAGGAGTATACCTATGGAAACGCTTTCCGTAGGGTGACCCGCCCTATGGAATTCATATTCCATACGGTTATTATACTTATGGAGAGCATTTTCCGCAGGTGTACTATACCTACGGAAAGCTTTTTCCCCAGGGATACCATGCGTATGAAAACCGTATATTACAGGTATGGAAAACATCTTTCCCTACGTATGTTATCCGTATGGAAACTATTTACTATAGGCATAGTATAGGTATGGAACCAGTAGATATATATGGTTTCCATAGGCACGATATAGGGATAATATCGGGATGCTATACGTATGGAACTTAATTAATATTTACTTTCCATAGGCACAGTAGTGGGGCAAGTATAGGGATACTGTACGTGTAGCACTGACTGTGTAGCATACATATTGCACATTAGCAACATGCGGTGTGTTCACTATGTTTCCACTATGCGAGATAAACAAAATACTCGAGCATCTTTACTACGATTAACATGTATCTAGCTAGGCAGAAAGGAATACGAATGGGACTATCAAATTTTATCATACCAACGAATACACAAAATTATGTTCTACTCGTGCACTTTCTATTTACAATACGCAAAATAATGTTCTTCTCGTGCTCTTTCTATTTACAAGATGCCAACCTAAACGTTGACGTTGTACTCGAGGCCGTCGATTTTCTCCATCTCGCTTCGCTCCAAAACAACCGATCTAAAATGGAAAGTAAAGAGCCAACACTTAGTAAAAAAGCGGAAACGCACAAAAGAATATTCTATTGAAAACATAAAGGACTTATCAACCTAGAATGTTTGAAGGGATGCTTGAAGTTGACGTTGTACTCGAGGCGGTCGATTTCCTCCATTTCGCCCTCCTCGAAAACAGCCAATCTGAAAAGGAAAGTAAAGAGCCAACACTTAGTAAAAAGCGGAAACGCACAAAATAAACCGTTATTGAAAACATAATTAACAACCGAGCAACCTCAAATAAATGCGAATATGAACGCGAGATGAAAACCTAATATGACTTCGCCACGCGAACGTTTTCAGCGGATCTGAAAAACGAAACCAACCAACTAACGTTTAGTAAAGAAGAAAGAAAATAGCAGTCGTCAACGAAAGAAGCAAAGGAAAGTAAAAGGGGGATGTGGAGTGAGTTGGATTTGAACCAACTATTTCGAGTGCAAAGGACTCGCGGGAATTTCCCGTTCACTCCTAGTCAAAGTTTCACGCATGCCAAGTATGAGCGCGCGAAGCACACACAAAATAATACACACGCATAACCAAAACATGCACTGCAAACCAGTGCCATATTGCAACCTGTGAGAATTAAAAATATCACAGCACGCAACTCACTGGCGAGGCTGCTGCAACATTGCTGACGGCGAACTGTGAAGAGTGCAAAAACGTGAGTTTGAACTTGACCGTTCAGAAAAATCGAAGTGCTCAAAAACTTTGCCGTTCAGAAGTCACATCGGATCGACTCGTCATGCGAGCACGATCGACGATGACGACGATGATGACGATGCGATGTCTCAGACTCTCAGTGACATTGCATCGGAGATAAATCGACTTATAAAATTTAAACTGGGATTAAATGTAATCAACCCTTCGTAATGGTCTAGAGGTGGCCGTCGTTCTCAGTCTCAATCGAACCTATGAGATCCCGATTTTTTTTGAAGTTCCAGAAATAAAATCTCGACTAGCCAAAATTGCGCATACAGGCCGCAATTTTGTTTTTTTGCCCCCCTCGTCAGTGAACAAATGGTTTGTTTTCTTGGGGGTGATCGAACAGGCTCATTTTATTTGGGGGGTTTTTGGCGGCGGTAGGGGGTCTTCCATAGGGGTTTCCATAGGGATAGGCTCTGGATTTCCCATAGGGCACACCACTTTTTCCACAGGCTCCGGATTTTCCATATGGTACATTGGTGATGTTTTTTAACCTGTTTCCAGGCCATTCCACAGGTATGGACGCCACTATCATAGGGATGATCTCTGTGGCATTCCTTAACAGTGTAATTCTGCATTTTCCATAGGCATTTTCCAAGGGCGAGCGTAGGGCTGTTATAGGGTCCAAAAAAATCCTGTTTTAACCTGCCCTATTTTTCATTTTTTTGATTCCATCCCTATAAATTACCTATGGAATCCCGGAAATGGGGTGAGCCAACCTATGATCCCCCTGTGGAAACGATTTCCATTGGGGCCTGTGGAAAATTTTCCAGAGCCATTCCATACGATTTTCAGATAGGGGATTTAAAAGTGCCCTATGGAAAGGTTTTTGCCCTATGGAAAGCCAATGGAAATGCGTTCCCATAGGTTTTACATAGGATTTTTCCATCCCTGTGTAATTATTTCCAGCCCTACGGACGCCACTATTACAGGGTTAACACCTCGACCGTTCATAGAATATCAACCCAATATCCCTATGGAAAATTCAAGTTATTTTCCCATAGGTTGTATAGGGCGGGCATCCCTATGGAACCAGAATACAGCATTCCTAACGTATGTCCACCCTATGTCCACCCTATGTCCACCCTACGTTCATGGTATGGAAGGTATTGAACACCTTCCATAGGGATGTCATTGGGCGGACCGCCCTATGGAACACATCGTATTGTTTCCATGCCTATGCCCACCCTACGCCCACCCTATGACCACCTCATGATCACCCTATGCCTAGCAAATGAAAAGTTAAAAGGAAGCAACGGTTCCAAGTAGTCATGCGTGCTGGTATGGATGGTGTGTTGTGGGCCAGTATTAAACAACCACGGGGTCGACATGCCACCATGTCCTTGCACCGTGTGCCGACTACAAGTTGAAAAACCTCTTCGAACGATACAACGACATACGAAGCTATACAAGAGATGGCAAGGAGCGGTATACATGGGGGAAAGTAGTAGTGAAGACGATACTTCAAGTGATGACGGGGGTGACCGTAATGGTGGTGATGGTGGTTCCCTTGGAGGTGATGATGACATGGAAGATGCCAATGCAGAAGCGGACGAAATTCTCCAGGATCATTTGAGAAAGCTGGAAGAACATTGTGCCCGTCTCCTAAGTCCTGCTGCCAACGATGAGGATATGGATAACCAAGAGGTACCCCTCTTTCTGTATTTCCCAAGGGTGGGCGTACGTATGCCAACAGGTGGGCATAGGTTGGGAAATCGTTGAACGTTTCCATAGGGTGGGAACAGGCATTCCCAGAGGCGGGTGTAGGTAGAGCGCTGGGTAAGTATGCCTATGGAAAGCATTGGACGTTTCCAGTGGGTGGGCATAGGGCGGGCATTGGGCGGGCATAGGTTGGGAAAACATGGAATGTTTCCATAGGGTGGGCCTGAGCATTCCCAAGGGCGGGTATAGGTGGTTCACTGGGTAGGCATGCCTATGGAAAGCATTGGATGTTTCCATAGGGTCGGCATAGGGTGGGCATAGGACGGGCATAGGGTGGACATGCGGAGGGAAATGCCTTTTTTTTATTTTGCAGTTCCTGTAAAGTTGGGGATGCCTCTCGTGATTTCACAGGTCGTTGATCACGTCTATGCCGAGAAGGTTTCAACAATGCATCGGCTTGTCATTGATCTGCTGGAAACGAAATCCGAGCACAATGCTACCCAATCCATGTTTGATCAAATCTTCAATCTCATGCGGCAAACGGTGATTGGCAACGTTGACATCATCGGCAATCAGAGACGGAAATGGTTTCCCGACCTCCTTCAAACAAGCTTTGTCTATGTGGAAGGATTTTGCCCTGCCGTACCATACCGCCGACGTTTGCAGGAATGAATGCATGATCTTCACTCCGGGCCGGCATGACGACCTTACCCAGTGCCTCCATTGCCACAAACTTCGGTGTCACCCCAGCTCTCGACGTAACGGACGGCTTATTCCGGGAAAGCCGTACAAGGTATTTAGGTTTTGGCGCTTGGACGAACTCCTGCCGATGCTATATTTGATACCATAGATGGCCGAGCTCTTGGTATCATGGAAGATAACTACACCCGCGGAGAACGACGATCTGCCGGTTGTGACTACGTTTCACATGAACGGTATGTATACCTAGACTCACCCTATGTTCACCCTACGTCCGCCCTATGCTATCCCTGTGATCACCATAGGGAATGGGAATCTCAAAGTTTCCCGCCCTATGCCCACCTTATGCCCACCGTATGTTTACCCTATGCATTTACTATGTATCGGTTCCGTACGTATACCGTGCCTATGGAAAGCTTCTTCCATAGGGAGAACATAGGTATGGAAACGTTTGGCTGCACTGTACGTTTGTTTATGTGTTATGTATGTCGCAGGTCAGATGCTAGAAAAACAGCTGATGCTAGTCCGTGGCATATATGCTTCAATATCTAATGAGAAGGTTGCACCATACACTGGGCCACAAAAGCGACGAGTGGAGGTGATTGGCAAGCAAACACCGATAACCTTGGATGAAGGTACGCAGTGCCTTAGATGCCTTTGCGGTAGATGGCCGCCCTGTGCCCACCCAATGGAAATCTTTCCCGCCATATGCCCGCCCTATGCCCACCCTTGGAGCTGAAAAGAAATATTCCATCCCTGTGCTCACCCTATGCCTCCCCTATGCCCACCCTTTGAAATTCGTAACCATCTTATGCCCCCCCATTGATCACCCACAGGTGACATAAAAGTTATACGGAAGTATATGCGCACGAATTGCCCATGGGCCCAGCTCCTGCAAAACGACTTTGACACCAAACTCGCTGAATGGAAGCGATTGAGTTTGAGAGAACGGCGGATC
>LGRX02035700.1:0-14259 GCA_001247695.2 Cymbomonas tetramitiformis
AGCCTCCGGCGGCCCTGGACGACGTGGAGACCCGATCCTCCACATTCGGGCAAGACATAGCAGTGCTGGCCCCTGTCGCTGTTGTCGCTGGAATTTCGCGATAGCCTCCGGCGGCACCTGTTTACATAGGGACCCGATCCCCCACTTTCGGGCAAGAGGTTACTGCGCTGGTCCCCACCGCTGTCGTCGCCGAAATCTCGCCATATATAGCCTCCGGCGGCCCCTGTTGACGTAGGGACCCGATCCCCCACTTTCGGGCAAGATACCACTGACGCTGAGTCCGGAGTCAGTTCAGCCGATATAATCGCCGGGTCCATAACACTGCCCTTGCGAGTCAGTAGCAACAAACACAGTAGGGGGCACTGTGCAAGAACCCGCGCTGAGCTCCGGCCACCGGAGTGCTACCGGTGCCGGTTAGCCGGTACATCTCCCCCCCCCTCAGAGCCGGGGGACCCTACAATGTGAACCGGTGCGAAAGCCGGCTGCAACGGTGCCGGTCCGGACATAGCAAGGTGGGCCGGTACTGAAGCAGGTTGCTCAGGAATTGCAGGCGTGAACTGGTTGAAAGGAACCGGCGACACGGGCCCCATTGCCAACGGGAAAGACGGCACCTGGGTATGCCACAATTGCCTCGGCTGCAACTGGTGCTGGTGCACTTGCAGCAGCTGCTGCTGCCATTGACGTTGTAATTCAAGCTGCTGAGACAATCGTAGTTGCAATTGCGGCTGGCTCATAAATTGCTGCTGTTGAAAAATCTGCTGCTGCGACGTCATCATCATCCCCGCGTCGAAAACAGCTCCTGGGGGCTGCGTAGCAAATTGTCCATTGCAGTTGTACTGGAACAGCGGAAAGCCAGCTGTTTGTGGTACGAAGGGCGGCGGGACCCCGAAGTGGGCGCCCAATTCCGACACCGCCGGCCCAAAAGACGTCACCGGCCGCGGAGAAACGCTCGCACCAATGACAGGCTGATATGTTCCGTAGTCATTCAAATTGCCGCCCATCATCATTGCGGTACTGTCGCAGCAGACGCGTTCCGGCGATAAATTCGGCCAAAATATGATCAATCACCGGTAACAAGAGCCGACAAAAATAAATCTCGCGGAAAGGTTGCTTGGAAAAGAAGATTTCTTTCGCAACAAAACGCTGGTGCTGTCGATTACGCCTCTAGCCTTGCGCACGGAAACGGCAGCAAGCAAGAGGTGTCAGTAGTCGTTAAATTTCGTACGAATTCGCTACCAAGGGACAAATTGCGCGGAAAGATCACCGTACGAGAAGGTCAGGCACCAAAATACGGTGCTGAGCTTGTCGTCCAGATACTGTCGTACGATTGCTGTCGTTACAAAAACTGTCAAGACTTGTCCGGAGAAAATTTGTCGATTCAAACTAAAATTCCACCGTTACGCGAAGAATTCTGCGGAAAGGTCGCCGGAGAAAATCACACGCTGGTTTGAGGCAATTTTTGAAGTCGTGAAGTCGTCATTATGCGGATACAGAGTCGATATAATTATGCGGATACGTGGTGTTCTCAAGAGAACAAGTCGTGCTGTTGAGCAGGGTACGATTCTGTCGCCCAAAGGCGGAAATTGCTAGTAGAAATTGTGTTGGTACAGTGGGTTGCAGAACGCAAGTACTAACGACAGTCGTGAACCACGACGACCACGCTGATACCAGTTGTTCGGTTGTGAGGACTGAACCAGTCTCACAGGTATGCAAGTAACACTTACAAGTAATATGGTGCTGGGACCATAGGGTGATATCGGAAGACTTTGTATAATATCGGATATTTCGTATATTTTGGGTGAAGTTTCACTGTTTGAGGTTACAAGACACCAGAGGTTGGTGCCAATGTGTAACTAATTCAAAAACTAACATGAGAGCTTGTTCAGCTCTTTAAGTAGTAACATGTCGACTCGAATTCCCTCAGATCTCTCCGAATTCGACAGTCACCGTGCTCAGTCACTTCATGTTCACATACCCGATGACCTGTCTTGTCATTTAGCCCTTGGGCTGCAGCTGCCAGTCATACAATGATCTCTGCTCTGATTTGCTCTTTGCTGAATAATCATAGATCTAATGATGTGGCAAGAACTGAGGCTCTCCTGGTTTCCCTCCAGTTCTGTGTGGCTGTTTGAATATAAAATGGTTCCCCCCATTTCTGGAATGGTTTCCCACCAATTCTCTCAACCTGATCTGCTGTGGTTGCAGATGTTCAAAAGTCACATGCTGCCAGTCACCCTCGTCATACCTCTCGGTCATACTGGTGATTGTCATCGGTGTTGTCACTCGTCATTCTTACACGTCTGTCTCTCGTCTGACTCGCGATACACCCTAGTACACACTTTTTACATACAATACGACATCTCGTCGCTAAATATTTCAATCCACTGAGTAAAACGTAAAAAATAATAATTGTTATTATCGTCAAAACATTTTTCAAATCTCACACCGGCAAACGCCATCTTGGTGTTTAACAAGGCCTTGCTTTGTTGTTGGGCGCACTTTTGAAATCTATGAAGGTGACTCTTACGGGTACTTTGAGTAACACGATAACAAATCAGTTATACATCATGCTAACGATCGACACTCGTTCCATCAATTCGTCCACGATTCCGATATCAATTTTGTTGCATTACATTATTCACGTTCTCACATGGTTCGGAATATACGATAAATGAATATCGCACACTTTTCAGCACCAGTTAATACTAAATTCCTCTTTTCGCCACGATAAGAGGAATAACGAATTGGGTTGTGATGTTTCGATGCTAAATTATTGCACTGGTATGTACATCGTGCTTATGAACAATCGTCCCTTACTCCGTGTGTACACACACGTGCAACCACACACATGGCAATCGTTCCTCTGTGGTTGCATGGTGCCAAAGGAATCGGTCCAAGGGTAAGCCACACACATATGGGGATGGATATATCTCTTTATCTCACAGCAGGCGGCACTCGTTCGAGAACTCCGCCCACCAAGGGACAGGATTGCACACTCCCCAAAGCAACTATATCCGTTTCGCTTTCCGATCTCGAAAGTGGTTTCTCCCATCCAGCCTGTATTGTAGCGCTGAGTGGAGGAATGAAATCCGTCTTACGGGAAACCCTCGACTTCAAATCAAATAGGTGCTTACTGCCCTCTAGCGACTCAATGCTCGATTCGAGGTTTTTACCTCCTTCCCCATATGCTGCCTCGGCCAATCTACGCTCAGCATCACCCATAAGCAGCAAGTAACTACGTAGGTCAACGATGTCAACCAAGGCCACAAACAGAATATCTACTGGTGACTCGGGACTCTTGCTGAGCTCAAGTTTCACGGTACGCATTTCTTTGACCAGTTCCATGACTCGCAAAAGCAGACAGGTGATGTCTGTGGTCTCCACGACCGAAAATGCAACCTTGTACTGGAGCGGCGACTTGGCTGGTGGATTAAATTTGAACTGCTTCAAGTCTCCGCTGACCAGCATGTATGCAGTCATAGCGGCCAGGGAGCTGCTCTTAGCCTTGAACTGCTGCGCGCACAGCAGGTTGACATCTTGGATTCCCGTGTACTGAACAAGCATACTCACTGCACTACGATCCCAATGTGTTGTGGTTGGAGAGCGCAAGTTGAGCGTATCGGATAGGATTGCACATAGAAGCATACCAGCCACAGACTTCGGCAAATAAGCAGAATGGGCGGCAAACTCGAAGGCGATAATGGAAGACATTGCGCCCCAAGGGCGGATGTCCACGAATATCGGTCGCTCGGTTACAATCGTGGAGTTCTGCAGTGCATGGTGGTCGATGACGCCAACGATATTTTTCGTGGAGATGGCCGAGTTGAGCTGCGTGTCCTGCTGGAAGTCCACCAAACAAATGCCCTTTTCAGGATATGCTTCTACGAGCTCCTCAATTGGCTTGACAATGTCCAGGTCGATGTCCCAGTATTGAAGCGCGAAGCGCGTCTCATCGTTTATCTCACTCGCCCGGGCTGGAGTGCCACCATATAAAGTAGCCGCGCCAAGTGCACCAGCAACACTATCCAGATCTGCGACTAGGTGTCCACAAAATATCGCTCCGGCTATCTCTGGTTTGAAGCCGACAGCCCCGGCCTTCGTTACGACGCGCCGAAGGAGCTTTGCGCCCTCTTCCCAGGAGCTCTTCACAGCCGACTCGACGGGATTGAGGTCCCTCTCGCAATACGGCTGGCGTTCCGAAGGGCCCTCCTGCATGAAACCGGCTCGACTGTGTTTAGAGGTACAATAAAACAAGTGCAGAGGATTCGCGAGGGGGTTGAGCGAAGTCAAATGAAAAATACTCTGCTGACAGATAGTGCGGAGCTAAAGCGGAGCACTTATTGCGATCTCCATACCATGAAGTCGATTATGCTAGTGAATCGCAGAGCAGGTGCGTTTTTGTCGAACAACGACCTCGTTCACTTGAACCAAGGGCAGCACTGCAGTCGTGTCCGTGGAAGATGTATCGACTACACACACTATTTAAAAACACCAGGCTCCTTCAGGGTAGAAAGCGTTTGACGAACCTGGAACTCAAAGCTTTCTTCTTGTTGTCTGCACAGAACCCCAAACGCAACGCTATTAGACACACGTCTTAATTTCCCGGGTTCATAGAACTTTTGCAAGCGTGAATAGATGGGTCACATAGTGCAGTGCACACTTCATGATTATATTTCTCACATACGACAAGGCGGTAGTTCTAATACAGTGTCCAGCTCGTCAAATTCCTCCAGGGCACACCTGCTGCCCAGATCAAGTTTGCGCTTCTTATTGTCGCTTGGTGAAGTCGAGCTACTCATTTGATTGTTCAAAGGGAGCTTCATAGTAGAAGGGAGGGTATTTTCCTAAGATACTGTGCGGCGTACAAACCTAGATCTCTGAAACTGATAAAATATCATCATATTATCACACTCCTTTGATCGCAAGTTTGTATATAGTTTTGATCTTGAGGTTTTGATTTTGGAAGTGCTGAACTAGAACTGCCGATGCTGATCCATACAGTACTGTCAACTGTGTCACCGTCGCGCCATCTTCGATACGATGATCTGAAATCTCGTTATGACGAACAGGTTCGTTCTTCGTAGGCTGAAGTGTCACTTTATCTAGGTACTCAATACTATACTGTAAAAGATACTAGGCGCTGTCGATCTCAAATGGAGATCTCCACTAGGCCATCTGACCACAGGATCGTGTGCGCGACAGTGCTTCGCTTTTTGCTTCCCAACATGCCACGCCATAACGCGTGGGTGGCGTCGCGGTAAATGTACGCGAATGCAACGGCACTGTCATTTCTATAATTACCAATAACAACTGTCATAATTAGCGTCTGGCGATCGCGTGTCCGCGGGCATTACATTTTAGTGCAGTCGTCGTCGCCGAGGTTCCATCGTAATCATCGATTAAATGTAATCCCGACGTGGCGCGCTGTGGTGCTCGCATTCTGAACATGCGAATCATTTTGATTTCCGAACATCGCGTCGGCCATGCGATGTTAAAATGGATATCGCCATTACACCATCTGACCGTAGGATCATGTGCGCAGGCACGTGACCGATCCGAGAAGCGGAAGAGTGAGCCCCCCTCCACGAGCCCTGCTCACAAGCTCTCATCCCAACAGGCAAAGGTCAGAAAGGAAGCAATTTAAGCAGCTGTTGTCACTGGCCTCAAGCTTCGATTGAACTTAAATCGGCCACACCTAGTCTGGATCTTGGTTTTTTAGCCCCATCCTTTTTACAAGTGACGGATCCTGACACTCACTGATATGGTAAAGCTGTGTTCACATTTCTTTAGAGTTGTCAAAACCCCACAAACCTCTTCCGGTGTCTTGTATGTGCTTCAATCCCAGTCTGATAAGTTTGTCACACCTTAAATTTATCTGTGCACTAAGCCTTCTGACAGTTTCCCTCATAAATTTCAAGAAACCGCTTAGTCTTGTCTGCCCTACTCGCCTACTGAATCTGCTAACAGTGTTACAAATTGTGTCAGCACCTGTAGGGTGTTAAATGACTTAACAAAACAGTCTGTGGACCTAACTCATTTATTTGCAAACCTCACTGAGCAGTCTGCTAACTTAACTTGTTATGACAACAATATATGTGAGTCAAGTTGTCCAACAAAACAGTCAGTCAGGATAAACTACACAAGAAAACAGTTTTTTAACCGAGCACGGCAATCTGATAACTTTAGACAACAATATGTTACCTTAACACAAAAGTGTGTTAACTTAACACGGCAGTCGGATAACTTATTTCAACGGTTTATGAACTTAGCACAACAGAATAATAACACTATACAAAAGTCTGTCAACTCAATATTCAAGCCTGCAAACTCAACAAGGAAGTCCGACAACCCAACAAAACAGTCTTTCCGCTTATTATGTCAGACTGATAACTTAACACATATCCCGGAAAACTCAACTCACATATATGCAAGTATAATACGTCACGGGGAGCCCAATCTTGCCGCCCCCACTGTAAGGGGGTGGCACAGTGGGTCTCTTGTCTGTCACCCCTCAGCCCGATGTGTCACCAGTGTCCGTTGTCACGTGTATCACGGTGTGCTATAAAACACATATCTCAGTATTTTATATCATCTTAGTATCCGAGAGCACGAGCACCTGCCCCTGCGAGACAGTTCCGCTCCTCAGCGCCCGACATATATATATCCTTATATATATATATTTCTCACTTCCTCTCAGGTTATCGGCCACCACTTGTGGGTGCTCGTTGTTTACTTTTGATCCTTGGAGGGCGAACCGAACTTCCTCGAATCCGCCGCACACCGACGGCAGCTGTTTCGTCCTTACGGCAGCGACTTAAACCAGACCCCGGCCACCGTTGAGGATCGCGGCCGAGTCCAAAAAAAATTTATCACCAAACCGTGGGCAATTTGGGCTACAGTTGAGCCCGGTTGTTTTTACGCATTTTCAAACATTACCGATTACGTGCTTCCAGTTGTTATGTCTTCCAACCGCCGAAGCCCTCGACCTGTGATGGAGTCCCTTCGCTCCGCGCGTGCCGCCGCGGCTGCTTCTGGCACCCCTGCAGGTCCCGCACTCCCTGGCTCTGCGGCCCCTTCTCCTCAGAGGGGTTCCCGCACACCGGGGCAAGATCCCGATCCGGTGGTGCGCATGTCTGCGCTGATCAGCAAGCCGACGTTCATCTCGCTGGCTGCCACCTCCGCCGATTTTCATCGAGATGCCTCGGTCTGGGAGTCCACCCCAGTCCGAGCGTCGCAACAGTATGAGTACGCCGACAAATTGGACTACGCCTTCACCTACGGTGAGGAGCTCGTGAAAGTCCTACGTTCTCATGGCTTCAAGCCGCAGAAGGGGCACACCCTCGACGGCCATGACTCCGAGACCGACTTCGCGGTCCTTCTTGGGAATCTGCGCCACGTCCTGTCCCCCATCTCCCACTACGAGTACGACAAGCTCTTCGACCTGGAACACGAGTACCTGGAGTACCACTGGGCCTTGAACGAGCTCATCTTCATCATCCTCAAGGGCGTCCTCAACGGTACGGCTTTGGCGCTCTACCAGGAGTCAGCTCGAGTCCACCCACGCGATGGACGTTGCGCCTTACAGCGCCTACGGTACCACGTCGAGGCCTCCACGGACCCCGACACTTTTCGCTTCTGGACGAAGCTGCGGGACACGAAGATTGACGAGACCGCCGACCCCGCCCCGCAGCTCACGGTTCTCCGCGTCCTGGGCGACAAACATCACCGCCTTCATCCCAACTATGACGACGCTGGACGTGTACAAGATCTTCAACACGTCCTCAGCCGGTCAGCGGCGAGCTCCCCACACGTGTCCCCACTTTATCTGGTGGTGCTACGTGAGCTCGCCGCTGGCCACAGGTTTACATTTTCCACCCTCGCCCTCCGCATTGCCACGGTGTGGCAGACAGAGGGGCACCTCTCCCGCCTAGCCACTCCTCCATCTTCGGGCGCTGGTGGTGGCAGGGCACGGGCGGACGGAGCCGGTGGTGCTACGTTTAACGCCGTACGCACTCGCGGCAACATCGTCAAGCCCGTCGGAGATTGGAAGCCGGCCCAAAACCCCCGTGTCCCCCACTTGGTGTGGGAGGGGGTCGGCTTCCCGTGCATCTCATGCTTCCGCTTTTGGGGCGTCACCGATGGACACCTCGCCACGGAGGGGGTGTGCCCCTACGCATGCACCGCATCGTTTGCACCTTCGAGGGCGCCGCCCGAGGCTCCAAAAGCTCCGAAGCGCCCTACCGTCGCTGCCTGGGCTCAGCCCGCCGGTGGTGTGCCTCCTGCCACAGCCCCTTGTCCCCCATGGACCTCCGAGAGCCGTGGCTCGCCTTCATTACAGCATGCGGCTGTGGACGGCGATGGCGGCGATGGCGACGATGGCGCGGCCGCATTTCCGTTCCGCCCGATGCTCGATCGTGACGAGCAGGGGCCCATGCCCAACACCTCCGTGGACGACGATGACGCCGACTGGCCGGCTCTCCGCTCCATTCCGTGGATCCCGAAGTTCCAGGGTGCATCAACATCCGGCTCGGCAGCAAAGCAAGATTGAGATTCAACATCACAGTTCGGAAGAGACCCTTCTCCATGCCCACACGGCTTGTGATTGACTCTCGAGGGAGCCGAACTCTTTAGATTTAGTTAGCATCAGACTTTTGGACATCTTGGGATGGCACATGCCGGACTGCTCGGGCCAGTTTGGCCCCTAGACCCTGCAGTGCTCCTGTCAACGATGGAATCGCCGAAATGAGACTGGAACCGGCGAATGAGACTCAAACGAGACAGGGTATTTTTTTGCGGAATTTTGGTTCCAGGGGCCATATAGATGTGGTATCCATGATAAAAAACGAACTTTGTTAAGAAATTTTGATTTTACAGCCGAAAAACAGCCAAAAACACTCCACGAAGGCTGAAAAGTTGGGATATCTGAATTTTGTTTAAAAGACAAGATTATTGCGATACTCACATATTTTGAAGTTGAAAATATGATATAATAACAAGGTAAGTTGAAAATTTATGAAAAGACCATGCATACTCCTTGCTTAGAATGTTTATTGGGGTATTTTTGTGTCACGTGAAGCCGCGACACACTGAAAATAAGTGAAAATTGACTATAACACGGGATAACGGTGTTGTAGGCTCAAACTTATCTTAATTAAGAATGTTCAAAACAAAAGACATAAAAAACTTCATAGGGCAGTGCTCCACAGCTGCGGGATGGCTCATTTTTAGCCAGTTCAGCTGAAATGGCTTAGGGTTTGAAGCGGGAGTGCAAGTCATGCCTTGAACTGTGATGAATGATGAAAATGCAAAGTATCCCTACTGTTCACAAGTTTCAAATATGGTCAAGAACCAAAAAAACACCACCAACAATACGTGGGATTGAAGCATATTCGCAATTACTATTTACACGCACGAGCATTACTCAGGGTTTGAGTGCAGGCTAGCCTAAGAGATGGGCGCTGGTACTTCCCCCATAAAAGTGCTGTACATCCGCACCACCGCCTGTGCATACAGTGCGTCGGCGGTGCTGCCCGACTCCCCCTGGAAGGAAGCAAGGGATTTAAGCTCCTCCAACCTGATGCTTGCGTCGAGGGCGGCGGTTGTGCTCTGCTCCTTCAAAGCAATGACGAGCTTCTGTGCCTCTACCCCGGCCGCTCTTTGCCTGTCAGGTACCAGCCTTGGCTGTCCCACAGGCACTCCTGGTGTACCTTGGGCGTCCAACGCCACGGGCATCGGCTGCTGCGATGAGCCCTGAAGACCTCGGAGAGGGCCAGCTTGGCCTCCGGGCATCAAAGCCTGCGAAAAGCCCCATTAGAGATGGTCAGTAGTGTGCCAGGTTTCGGAACTCCGAGGGACATAAATAGAAAAAACAAAACAATATAAAAACGTTATATTCTAAACAAGAAGGAAACCTTACCGAGATGAGCTGCATGGCGATCTCCTGGGTGTACCTCTCGCTGTTCTTATGGCTTTCCCGTTCGATGGCCATCTGCTCCTTCAGATCCAGGATGGCTTTCTGTGACTGTTCGTTGAGGGCGTTTTTGAACGTGTCGATCGTCTTGTTGGATGCCTCGGAGAGTTGCTGCTGAGCAACGACGTGTTTGTCCGTCAGCTGCACCTGATGCTGCAGGTGCTTGTTCTCAATGGCATCTTGCCTTTGCAACAGCGCTGCTTGGAGCTCCTTGGCCTCCTGGTTGCGTTCGTCCTGGTCTTTGCGCAATTCCTGCTCCCGAAGCCTTGCTTGCTTCCCCTGCTCCTCCAAGGCCTTCTTACTCTCCAACTTCGACTCCTCCAGAGCCTTCTGAAGGCGCTCGTTTTCCTTGGCAAGGTTGGCAACCTCTATCTCGGACTGGTCACGAGCACGTTTCAACTCTTCAAGGTTTTGTCTGTCGGCGTCGGAGTCGGTGTTCCTGGCATTAGCGTTCCGCACGCTTTCGGACGTCAGCCTCAAGAACAGGTCCGCCATGTACTTCTTCATCTTGGCGTCCTGTGAGCATGTGCAGGTTTGTCAGTCAACAGTCTGGTCAAAACTTAATCAACAAACCAAAATAGGGAAAAGGGGGCCATAAGTACCATGTCCTGGACCTTCTCCTTTTTGGAAAGCGGTCTGTCTCGCCGCTTTGGGAGGTCATCCTCTTCCTCAGACTGGCTTTCTTGAACGATGCTCTGAGAAGGCTCCTGCACTTCGTTTTGCACCCCAAAGGAACCGTGCAGTACTTCTTCAAGGTCCAACTCAGGCTCGTTGGTCTTTTCGCTGTCCGTAAGGTCCAGTTTTTGCCGTAAGGTCACCGGCGGCCGACAAGAGGAAGTCCGTTTCCTTTTGGTATCTGCTGCTGGCTTTGGTGGCGATGACAGCTTTCGTTTCCTCGTGCCACTGCCCAAATCATCGCCAACAGCTCCGCTTGCACCCTTCCCCTTGGCCTCGCCAACAGCTCCGCTTGCACCCTTCCCCTTGGCCTCGCCAACAGCTCCACTTGCACCCTTCCCCTTGGCCTTGGAAACTGCTTTCCGATTCCCCTTCGAGTTCTTGCTACCTTCACCAGCATGGTTGCCGGGTACTTTCTGCTTCGCGTAAGGAGTACTGTCCGAGAGCTGCATCGGTGCACCACTTGACATGACAAATGCCGTCACCGTCCCCACCAAACGGAAGGTGAGCCCCGCTGAGAAGTTGGAGGAGGCGAGAGTCCAGTAGTTGGTGTCGCCAACCTTTGCCGCTGTCCTCGCCCCACCTGGCTGCTCCGAGCGCCTCTGCTCCTCGGCCGCGATCTTTTCCCAGGCAAAAGCCAATACCTGCTTAAAGCCTTGATACCTCTCGGCCTCCTCGGCTATTTCCCCATCGGCAAAGGGCAGCTTCGTGGGTAACGTGTCGAGGTCGCCGTCTGCATAATCGGGCAGGCGGATGTCGTGGGCGTAGACCTTGTTGCTCTGCAGCTGAAGAAACGGGTATCTGTCGCAAAAGTGCTCCTCCCGCTTGAGCGTGACATGTCGGTTCTGAAGGAGAGGGGTTTGAAACATGACGTATTCGGCCGTGTTCCCGGAATGCTTCTCGCTCAACAAAGTGGCATGCCACTGACCCGAGCTGCCTTGGCTCAAGTTGGCGCAAACGAACCGGATTGTGGCGCCGTCTAGATCAAGACCAGCCTCCTGCCCAAGGTCCATCACTGTTTCTACTTGCATGCCCTGTACCAAGGGCATGCGATACGTAAGTTTCTTCTCCCGGGTGAACTGGGCCTCGAGGTAGACGTACACCTGTAGAAGCCACCATTTCGAAATAAAGGAAAGTTACAGGCCAAATAAAAGCAAACAATGTGGTTTTCAAAGGCAGGCCGGTCGCTTACCGGCTGTTTGCCGTTCACCAAACGCGGCACCAACTCCGTTCGAGCGTTCTTGACGTTGGTACGATGCACTTTGGCGTTCGAACTATCTTCCTGCGCCATCTCGTCGAAGGAAAGATATTCGGGGTCATCCGCACTTGGACCCCGTACGACTTGAAAGTCGACCGCTGCTCGAACATCTTCATCCTCACGGAACACGAAGGTGATGTCCTTCACGTCCCCGTGCTGGCAGGTCAGGTACGCGATTGCATCCCCAAAGGTGGGGAAGACACCTGGATTGCCTGGTTTTCGTAGGTTGAAGATCACCACGCGATCCGCAACCGCATGCCCCGACACAGGAGGCGTCCAGATCTGCTTGAGCCATGCCAGTCCCACTAACAGAGGCAACCCTAGGCTGTTGACCTCCTCAAACTCAAGCAGAAACAATTTTCTACCCTCCCTTGCCTTCGACCTAGGCTGCTCCAAGACGGCGTCGTCATCCTCGTCGACCTGGTGGGGTGCGTCCACGATGACGCGTGTGTCCTCCTCCCCGGGTTGGGGCCCGTACCGCTCCTGGCACAACGTCAGCATATTACTGACGATGTTTTTTTCGTCCGCCTTGTATAGTTTGCTTTCAAAAACATTATATTTGGACCCGTCCTCCAAGCATTTCAGCAGGAGCTCTTTCCCACAGCCATTTTCCAGTCCGAAGTCTGCATGTATGATTACGGGCTTGCCGTCCCCATCCTTCTATCAGACCGCCCTGGTCCAAGCACTGCCCCAAAAGCACGTACTCCCACCCATCGGCCGTGACCTTTACCAGCTCCTGGCAGGTGATCAGACCCAGCGAAACAAGGTCCACGCTGAACGCATCTAATTCAGCGTGGACCTGCAACTGATCCATGGGGTTGCCGTCCTCCTCGAAAGGCAACAAATCCTTTGCGGCTTGCATGGCTTCTGCGAGGTTTTGCGCCGCATGTGCTTCTTCTCCTGTAACCGGAGGATCGGGTGCTTTTTTTGCGGGGCTGGGAGAGGCATTACCACCAGAACCAACACAATATTCCTCCATTTTTTCAGTTACCCTTAAAATTGAGTCATCTGTAAAAAGCTTATTCTCTAGAATGTGTTTCCACAAGGGGCCTTTTAATTCGTAGTTATCCCATGTTAGAATTATTTCGCTCACATCTGCCGCATCGTCATAAGGAACGATACACTTGCCCTCGTTTTTGTAGGAGGCTACCACTCCAGTTTCTTCTCTTCTTTACACTTTCGGGCTTAACTATTACTAGCTATTAAACGACCGCACGAGGTATGATTACGTTTGGTCAACTATCGGACTTCGGTTTCGTAAATCCTTCAAGTTATGCTTTTGCTTTCAAGTGCATGCTTTCAATACACTATATACAGCAGTTACGGCTCTTTTTATGTTACAATTCTCAGTTCAGTTCTCATCCCCGAAACTGGTTACACTTAGAGTTCTTATGCATTCAGGAACTCTCTCCATAACTCAACTGTACTGAGTACTCCGTACAACAGGCTAGGCACCTCACATCAACATCATTCTGATCGGTCCTACTGTACTCCGTACTGAGTACTCTTGCGTTTTGTACTTAGCCGTTTTTCTTGCTCTTGTGCTTGCCTCCTAGCACAACTCCCCCCTTAGGGAAGGTCACGTCCACGCTGACCACGTCGGACCAGTAAAGTTTTTATACAGATCTTCTACTGTTGCTCAGGATGATTATACAGGTCTCAGCCGCCTGTTGTCTGGGATGACATTACACTTCCCAAGACACACCGCAATAAGGAGATCAACCTCTTAAGCACAAGGGTCGGCCTCTCACCGGTCTGCCATCTGCACTACCAGGCTCCCCCAAGGCTCGAGATCTCACATCCATTACCACGCTCAAGGTTTCAAACCTTCCAACACGGTACACTTACAGGTGATGACAATAGGTTTATTTGCCAATTACCTGACAGTTCTCGGGATGCCGGCCCGGAGGAAAGGTTTTAAACCCCTACCGCCTCCTCGGGATGCGCAGAGCTTTTATCCAGATCTCCAACTGCCGCCTGGCATGGCCGAGGCTAGAGCCACCGCTCTGGTGGATGGATTATCCAGGTTCTCACCTGTCGCCTGGCTATGCCGAGGCTAGAGCCACTGCTCTGGTGGATGGATTATCCAGGTTCTCACCTGTCGCCTGGCTATGCCGAGGCTAGAGCCACTGCTCTGGTGGATGGATTATACAGGTTCTCACCTGTCGCCATGGCTATGCCGAGGCTAGAGCCACTGCTCTGGTGGATGGATTATACAGGTTCTCACCTGTCGCCTGGCTATGCCGAGGCTAGAGCCACCGCTCTGGTGGATGGATTATACGGGTTCTCACCTGTCGCCTGGCTATGCCGAGGCTAGAGCCACTGCTCTGGTGGATGGATTATACAGGTTCTCACC
>LGRX02035700.1:14896-59332 GCA_001247695.2 Cymbomonas tetramitiformis
GGGTGCCGCGCTCCGCGCGCGGCGGGGGGGCATGCGTGCGCGGTGTGCTGCTCCCAGGCACGCGCATCAACCTCTGCAAGGAGGCCCGATGCGCCTGGACGCGGTGCACACGCTGCGCGCTACTCCCAGGCACCATGCGTCTGGTGTGCCTGCCGAAAAATCCACGCGATTCCAAATCCCAAGCCCCACCCGCGTAACTGTGCGCTCGTGACACGAGCTCAAGCGTTATGCGTGAACAAGAAACATGCTAGGGCAGAAGCGCGCCTGAATCTCCTCGCGGCCCAAAGTACCCGGAGATCGGAACCTCAAGAACACCTGCAACCCGGCATCACCAACCCGCAGCCAAACCGACACGCCGCCCAAAGCGCACGACAAAACATCCTAGACCAAAAGAAAGAATCTAGAGCAACGCGTCAACGCAAAACACGTTTTCGTTCGTAAAAGTAAAAATAATTCCAAAGTCATATACGCAAATTCCAAATTGCATATACGCAAAGGACGCTACAACGCCACGTCAGAGCAGCCGTCCCATCCGAGGACAGAACAACTCAAAGTACATTCGCAAAGGGGAGGGAGGACCAAGGGCCCCAAGCCACCTCCTTCATTGCTAGGTAGCCGTACCAAACTACGTCGCGGATCAAAGCACTCGGAGAATTCCACTCCTAGAGCACCTGAATCCCACAACCACGCACCCACCAACACGAAGCAGAAACGCACGACACACTGTGCTTGATTTCACAACACAAAACGCCGGGCGAAAGGCATCACGCAAGGGGGGTGCAATCAGAATACACAGAAACAGAAATTTTCAGGAAGCGACCGGTAAAAACGATCCAATTACCATTTTGTAGGAGGCTACCACTCCAGTTTCTTCTCTTCTTTACACTTTCGGGCTTAACTATTACTAGCTATTAAACGACCGCACGAGGTATGATTACGTTTGGTCAACTATCGGACTTCGGTTTCGTAAATCCTTCAAGTTCAACTATCGGACTTCGGTTTCGTAAATCCTTCAAGTTATGCTTTTGCTTTCAAGTGCATGCTTTCAATACACTATATACAGCAGTTACGGCTCTTTTTATGTTACAATTCTCAGTTCAGTTCTCATCCCCGAAACTGGTTACACTTAGAGTTCTTATGCATTCAGGAACTCTCTCCATAACTCAAGTGTACTGAGTACTCCGTACAACAGGCTAGGCACCTCACATCAACATCATTCTGATCGGTCCTACTGTACTCCGTACTGAGTACTCTTGCGTTTTGTACTTAGCCGTTTTTCTTGCTCTTGTGCTTGCCTCCTAGCACAGTTTTTGAGCTGAGTTTGTAATATCTTCTCCAAATCGGGAAGGGCCCTATCCAACAGTTCTTGTACGGAAGTTAAACCCATTATTGTTGAACACGAAAGTGCAGAATATAAAGTGAAATCTTGCGAATTTTCGTCACCGGTACCCAGACAATAAATTGTTTAAAAACTACCTGGGCACCGGTGACGAAAAACCGCAAGATTGTGTCAAGGTGGTAACAATCTACCAAAGTCCTCGACGAATTCTGAGAATTCGTCGAGCGGGGCCCCAGCGCCTTCGGCGATTCCATCGTTTGTCTCTTTGCCTGGTGACACCTCAGCCCCACGGGGTGAGGGGGTGTCACGGGGAGCCCAATCTTGCCGCCCCCACTGTAAGGGGGTGGCACAGTGGGTCTCCTGTCTGTCACCCCTCAGCCCGATGTGTCACCAGTGTCCGTTGTCACGTGTATCACGGTGTGCTATAAAACACCTATCTCAGTATTTTATATCATCTTAGTATCCGAGAGCACGAGCACCTGCCCCTGCGAGACAGTTCCGCTCCTCAGCGCCCGACATATATATATCCTTATATATATATTTCTCACTTCCTCTCAATACGGCAGCATGCTCGGACCGTAGACAACCAAACACCGCACGCAGATAACTTAATACGGCCTTCAGCAGGCACGCTTTGGTTTGCTGATAACTTAATACGGCCTGTAGATAACTTTACAACACACTTAGTTAACTTAAAGTGTTACGTGGCCCTCTGTATATGGCCCGCAGTATACTTATTACGGTGTGCAGATACCCTAACATGGTTCACTAATAACTCAATACGGTCTGCAGATAACTTACAGTAGTACGGCTTGCACCAAACTTAATACGGCTCACAACTCTGATTGCAAATAACTCGGTAAGTTTAACCCCTAAACTGGTGTTGGGGTCATTTTCGACCCCAAATCGTGCGATGTTTTTTTAGTATTTTTGTGTCAACAACGTCGATCATCACCATAACTGGTCTTGCGCCGTTTGAGGCCTTGCAAATATGTGTATCCTTGACGGTGAAGTACTTGCCTTTTAGATATATGTCTTAAGGCTTGCACAGGCGAGCCTTAGTATATCTTTATGTTTAAGATAAATAACACGGTGTTAAGGAACAGCAACACGCGTGTAGATATGTGCGGGTATGAGTGCAGACTTCGGACAGAAGATCCTGCTCTAGCACAACGCTAGCTCATATACCAGATGTCCCCCAACTCATAGTTGGCACCGCAATCGGGTCGTGAACCCAAGACATTGGTTGAACGACCAGTATCGGCTAAACGAATAATGCGTTTGCCACATGATACTGCGCATGCTTATTCAGAACATGCTAGAAGCAAAGATGCATACTTCTCCGAACCATTTCGGTTCTTCAAGATGGATCTTGCTTTGCCATCTCGAGTTCGACGTACGAACTCTCGATGACAGGTATCATTCAAGTCTTTCCTTGAATGAATGACAGATGATGTGACGTCTCATCTCGATGACATGTACAGTCATAGTCGACCGTACTGACGACTGTCTGACGACTGTCTGACGACTGTCTGACGACTGTCTGACGACTGTCTGTCATAATAATATATGACATGACATGACATGACATGACATGGTATGACACGTCTGACAGGTATGACACGTATGACATGTATGACACATGTGTCATCGGTCATAACCCTGACAGATCTCCCCTCTTAAAAGAGTTGTGACCTCACAACGGGCATACCTTTGTATATGTCTTTGATGTCTTTGTTGTTGTTGCTTCTTGCTGGTACCAGTCTTCTTACACCGATGTGAGGCGTCCCTCATGGTGTTTTTAGGATATTGGGGGGAACTGAGTCCACTTTAGTCCCTCACCTTAGGCATTAGCCTTACAGTTCTTAGGATGTAGCCCCCTTTGAATTGCGTATCGTATTGCAGAGTGACGATTCAAGGTTCAATGAATTGCGTTTCGTGATACAGATTGACGCTGGATTACTGATTGATCCAAGGTAAGGTTTGCGCGGAGTCCAAAAATGCAAAAACTTTCCAAAAATCTTTATTTGATAAATAGGTTGCCCATAGCACCCTGTACATATTGCGCACTTCAGGTATCAAATTGACCACGTTAATGAAAAGTTATGGTCGATACCGCTCGGTCACCCCCCATACTTAACCATACTTAAGCGCAAACTTAAATCGCTCGCATCTCAAAATCTAGATTTTGAAAAGTTTTTGCATTTTTGGACTCCGCGCAAACCTTACCTTGAAATATATACATATCGAGTGCATTAGGGTATTTTAGAGTGCATCAGGTGCATATTAAATCTGCGAAATAAATACTACTAACCGTTGACCAACAAAAACATTGAGTCATTGTGCTTGCAGGTCATCTATGACTAGCTAACGTGTTATCGTTGGCATGAGTAGTTGCTTTCATCCATACAAGAACTGCTACTAGAATATTTCGTTATGTATGCTACCTAGTCGCATTCTTACACAGTAACCTGTTTGAACTCAAAACGCACTGTGTGACAATCGCTACCATGTCACTCAGGCAAGCATGCGGTGGGCAGGCCCACGAGGTGAAGCAAAGCATGGGATCCCAGAGTAGGAAGCTAAACATGTTTAAACATATATCTTGAAACTTACTTAAAAGTATTCTAATCAAAATTTGCTACCTATCCAAGTTACTGCACAACATTTATCACCTAGCTACGAAACAACACAACCAGCAAATTCCGCAGCGTGGCTGCTTCCACTGACTTCATCGGCTGCTTCCACTGACTCCGCATGCGTTGCCCGTTCCGACGACATCTGCGGTTGCGTTACGCAGCAGGCCGAGTTAGTACAAACAGGCATCACAGAACAAACCAGACTGACGATAAAATGCACAACAGCGACAATGCGCAACAAATTACATGTCAGCAAACTTACTTGGGTGTGTCCTCTACTAGTGTGGCGACGGTTATGTCCTCACTGCTGCCGCCCCATGCGCGCTGTGACCGAAACCACTGCGTTGTTAGCACAAAGTAAATACACGTAACATCATATAGAACGAGAAACTCAAAATTTCAGCGGGGTGAGTTGGCTTTGAACCAACAACTCCCAGCCCGTTGGGCTGGTGAGATGCACACTATCACCCCCTTCTAGGCATGCAACAAACAACATGCGGACGCATGCGAGCAAGCGCAACAAAACACACACTCATAAACAATACAAAACCCTCACCAACAACAAAATGCGAGTTACTCATGCAGAATATAATCACAACATGAACACCAGCGAAAAAACGCAAGCAGAACAGTGCAGCATGCTGCTCTGGGCTGGTCAGCGTTTGTATTTGTGATGGCGGCTCAGCGTGTGTCACGGGCATACAAATGCATATACGAAGTTTCAGAGTAATCGGATACGAATCGATATATATCACAACCGGTGATTATGCAATACGGCCCGTGTTACGAAAACATTTTTATTCTGTAACAAAGCTCCCAAAGGAATCGTGTTTCATCACTATATAGCACAGATTGTTCGGCTAGTTTCTCTCGTCACAGGAATCCCTGTTTTTCCCCAACCTGCGCCGCCATAAATGTCATCTCTATTGTCATCTGTCACGGTATTGTACCAACACCGTTGATTCTGTCATAATCGTTCCTAATAATATTTATATCGTTCACGATTCTGCCAGAGAGACAACATTTACTGATTTTTGCATTCTTCATCCACGATCTCAGATTCCCTATCAATATTTCTCCCAATATGCCGGTAATCTGAATCGGATCCCCCTTCCGTGGGGGTAATTGGCAGTCTATCGTGCCCCCTGGCACAACTCTCCCCCCCTTAGGGGTGGCTTTCTCCTGATGTCACCCCAGCATCTTCATCACCTGTATTCCTGGGAAATAACCGCTGAAATAAGGTTCTCAGTAACTTAGCAGGTATAGGATATACTGCGCGAGAATTCTGCATCCCCTGCTGATCTGGATGAGGCCCTAGTTGAGCAGTAAGGGGGTGCACTCCAGTTGCCCATTTACATGGACACGGAGTCTGCGAGGTACATTCCCGCAGTGGTACGCTGGGCGGCGCATTAGTCCAGATACAAGTAGGTTTCTTATACTTCTCCCCGTACATACAATATGAGCAAAACAAGGGGGTAGGTAATTGATCCACTACAGGTCTGAATCGCAAAGCATTGGGATATCGCCCTTTTGGATTTTCCAGAAACCAATAGCGTGGTCTGAGATATTCGATGATGTCAAGGGTGCGTTCTACACAAGCATCTGCAGATATTAAATCTGGTGGTCCTCCAGTAGTTCGCGCTTGACTATATTGGGTACACGGTGGACTCGCCCATATTACATCAAAATATCCAGGAGGGTAATAGCTCCAATATTCCCAATCTTCAATTCTGGTAACATGCGTAGATCGCCAGAACTTATCAGAATCTAAAGATACTGTCTGTGCCTGAGGAAAGCATTCTGAGAAGGATCTTTGAACTGAGCCAGTGCCACTGAAGAGTACCAGTATTCTGATAGGTTTTACTGGAGCTGGCGATAACTCAGTCACATACGCCACTTCTCCAGAATCGGTAAAGTGTTGTTCTTCCCATGGAAGACACGCACTCGCAGAACTATTAGACATACCCCAGAACTGCGCTGATAATTGCTGCACTAATGTCCCACTGTCCGCTGTCATTATTGACGCAGCATGTCTGGTGCCGTCGATGTTCCCTTCTCCTCGCAGCTGAATCCCTGACCTGCTGTTCCATTGCTAGGCGTCTCTCTTCAAAATCCCGCAACTGTTGTAATGGGGCACCGCGCTCTAACTTATCACGCGTTCTCCACTGGTCATGGGCTTTAGAGAACCCGGTCCATCGCACCTTCCATTCCTCTATTTCTTTGCCCCTGCTCACGCGTACGCGTCGGCTCAAGATTTTCTCTACATGAGCCTCCTTCTGTCCGTCCACCATCACTGCTTCAGGTGTCACTGTCTGCTGTCGCAGAGCGAAAGTGTCCTCTCCACCTGTGTAGGGTTTCAATCTGTGCTGCGCGAACACGTCATGCACTCTCCAATGTGGGGGCAACTTCAGTCTATACGCCACTGGTGCCCCTCTGTCTGCCTCCGCCGGCATCTCCGCCTGCAGATCGCTGTAAAAGCGTTCCGTAACTGCAACTGGACCATGCCACCGCTTGCTCAGCTTGCGGCACAAGGCTCTGTCCATCAACTTCTCCGTAAGATGTTTAGCCTCAATCCAGACCAAGTCACCTACCGCATACTCCCGCTGCGTGTGTCGCTGATCAAAAGCGTCTCGTTGCCTGCGTTGTGCTAGCTCAAGTTTGCTGCGTGCGTCCCGCAACTGCGACGAAAATCTCGACGCCCATTCATGTGCAGTCCCCACCCCTCCTTTTCGTTGCCCGCTGTGCAATTGAGCGGCCTCCAAGAAGATGTCAAGCTGCGACATGGGCGACACACCACAACATAATTCAAATGGAGTGAAGCCTGTAACATCATTACGCGAATCGTTGATTGCGAACTCTACGTTCGTAGCGTATAAGTTCCAGGACTCTGGATTGTCCTCCACAAACGATCTCAACATGTCCTCCACCACCCTGTTAGTGTGCTCCGCTTGACCATCAGAGCGTGGGTTGTAGGGCGTAGTCATCGCCACTTTCACACCCATCAATCTCATCAACTCCTTCCAGAAGGTATCCTGGAAGCGTGGATCACGGTCACTGACTATTTTCATCGGGGCTCCATGTTGTCTCCACACCGTGTCAAAGTAGATACGTGCCACTGTAGCAGCAGAGCTGTCCCCAAAATTCATAGGAACCACATGTACCATTTTAGACAGTTTGCATGTAAATGCTACAAATGCGTCATTGCCCTGCTCAGTTAAAGGTAGGCCTGTGACGAAATCCACTCCCACATCCTGCCATACCCGAGTTGGAATAGAATGCGGGTTCAGCAATCCATCTGGGAAAGATGATCTGGGCTTCACCGCCTGACAAACTGAACAGGAGGCAACCCATTCTCCCACATCTTGGTGTGCATTCCTCCACCAAAACCTTCGCAGAACACGCTCCAGCGTTTTATCTCGGCCAGTATGGCCAGCTGTCGCTGACTCATGCGCTTCGCGCATAATGATCTCTCTCAGCGGAGAGTCCTCTCCCAGCACCAACTGAAATCTTCCCGATGCAGTTCTCCACAGCACTTCACCCACCAGACAGAACTCTTTGGTGCGGCTGTGAGGAGCACACTTTACCTTAGTGCGTAGCTCATTGAGAGGTCCGTCTCTAGTATATTCGGACTTCAAGGCTTCCAAGAAAGCAGCATCAGACGCTTCTTCCTGAGAGTCATGCAATTTGGCTGCTTTGCCTGCGTGTATTATGGGTACTCGTCCTCTTGGTTGACGTACTCTTTGTACTCGCTGCTTCGATGGAGGCGCATACACTACCAGCATAGGCTGCTGTAAATCTACTAATTTCCCATTGGAACCCTCCATCAATTGTACTGGTTCACCTTGCGCATCATGCGTGGGAATCACCTCCTCAATACGCATTCCTGCTCGCCTGAACAGGGATCTCCACTGCGGCATTCTGGACTGAATATCAGGCAGTAGAAACACAGCGGAAGTGTTCTCGGGGTCACATCGCCACTCCTGCACGTATTTACGCAGCAAGGCCTCCACTGTCAAGTGTTTGTCTGAGAACGAGGGTTCGCACCACACATGCATCCCTCTCCACTTTTCCTGTAAGCAGTTGTGCCAGAACCGCTTTACACGCCGATTGTTGCCATGCTCATCGCAGCAGGCGTCGACGTCGAAGTTGCCATATTTAGCCTGGATACGGTCAAACACGTCCTGCCGCACACGCATACCGTGCCAGCCAACTGCCTGGAACCGTACAGACTTCTTTGGCTGCCTCTGTGATGGCAGTGGAGCTTCTGCAGACTGTTCCTGCACTTCTGAGCACTGGTCTTCCTTCACATCCCCTTTCAGGGCAGAAGGCACAGAACGCCTGTTCTGCGGGTCACCCTGCTTGGTCACTTTGGTGTTCACATCGCCTCGTTCTGAGGCGGCATCCCGCAAAGGAGTTTCTACATCCTCCTTCACTCGCAACACTTGGGAGCGGGGACTCCTCCTCAATGTGCGTTCCAGTCCACCCGACTTCTGCTGAGTCGTCTGAGTGTCCTCGGTGCGACTGCTCACCTCCGCGACTTTATCTGATACCCCCTTCACTTTAGAAGTGATGCGCTTGTCCAGCGTCTTGGATCTCAGATACTTCCCCCGACTTTTAAAGGCCAGGGTAGCCTCCATAGCTTTCTCCGCTATCTGTAAAGTGTCCACCGCGTGAAGATAAGCCTGCTGCTCTGCATGCCATGCAGGATAGCTCTTCGAGGGCCCCTCTTCGAAGATGTGGGAGGTGTCCATCGCAGCGAGCGAAGTCTTGGGTAAATCGGATTTGTCGTCCAATACCCCCGCCTCCTTCAACCCCTCTCGTGGCGACTTGACCACATAGTCAGGTCGGCGAGACAAGGCGTCAGGTACCAGCAACAGAGCCCCCTTCACATATTCCATACGGGGAACACCCACCTCCACCAAGTCCATGTACCATCTCGCCTGTCGCCTAGATAGCTCACGCCCCGGCTCCATTAACCACTCTAATGGGCGGTGATCACCTTGAAGCTTGAACTCCGTGAAAATCAAATAATGTCTCCACGTCACTGTACAGCAATGATGTAGAGCACCCAGTTCTCGCTCTCCAGTATGGTAATTCTGCTCTGCCGCTGAAAATTGTCGGCTCTCATATGCAATCACCTTCAGGCCATTCCCACAGTCTTGCATAAGGACCCCGCCTAGCGCCACTCCGCTAGCGTCCGTCTGCACCAGAAAAGGAGCAGATCCATCAGCTGCCGCCTTCATATTTGGCAATGCCAGAATGGGCGCCTTAACCAGAGCAGCTTTCAACTCCTCATAGGCCCACTGCTGCTCCGGTCCCCATGTCCAGGGTACATCCGTCTTGGTCAGCTTGGTCAAGGGCTGCGCTATCTCAGAGAAGCAGTGGATGAAACGCCTATAATATCCCGCCAGTCCCAAGAACTGCCGCACGTGGGTAACATTCTCCAGCGCAGGCCAATCGCGCACTGCCGCCACCTTATCATGTTGAGGTTGGCACCCTTCCTTCGACAGAGTGTGACCAAGGAACTTGATAGAAGACTTCAACATTTGTGCCTTAGACTTCTTCAAGTATACACCCTTCTCGCGGCATGTTAACAGAAATGTGCGTACCGCAGAGTAGTGCTCCTCCACGGTCCCACTGGTGTAAACACACACATCGTCAATGAAAATTCTGACGAAGGGTAAATGTCCCAACGCTCGCTGCATTCGCCGTTGATATTGTGACGGGGAGTTCTGCAAGCCTTGAGGCATTACCAACCACTCGTAGGCCTCAGGTGCCATAGGTACTTGCCAGAACCCGTCTACAGCGTCGAAGGTGGAGAAATGGGTAGCTCCCTGCATCTCGTCAAACATCATTTGAATATCAGGTAGAGGATACCGGTCTCGAATTGTTTGTGAATTCAGTTGCCTGAAATCACACACCAGCCTAAGGATATGGGGCTGTCCTGGCTTGGGTACCATTAAACAAGGAGCCGCATACGGACTCGAAGAGGGTCGTATATATCCTTTCTCCACCAGTTGTTCAATGCGTTCTCGTAGTTGACGCAACTCCTCCACAGACATCTTGTAAGGTCTTCTACAGGGAGGTCCTCCTTCTCTGTCCGGCTTGAGGTTAATCTTCGCCTGATCTTCGTCAGCGTGCCGAAGGTTTTCCAATCCAGAAGGTAAAGAGTCCCGCAGCTCCTGCTCAAACTCGTCGAAGAGGTCCTTGAACTTCTTCTTCCACGCTGCAGTGGCATCCGCATCTTGCGAGTCCTGCTGCGACACAGGGTTCTTCGGTTCATCGTTGGCGCCAGTAGGAATCTTCGAGATGTCCTCCTTCTCAACGGCCAAATCCTCAGCTTCCACCTTGAAAGCCGACTCTCCGGTTGTGGTCCTCGCAGCCATCATCAACCATGCGGGCATTGAAGAAGCGTCTCCCGCGAGTCTCCGCGTTTCCGCGGCCACTAGATGTTTCTTCAACTGCACCGAAGTGAGGAACACCTCGTCAATCAGCCCGGCACAATCCACATCTCCTCGTCGCTTCCCTTTCCTTCCTCCAGGGGCAGCACTGATTCCAGGATTACACCCGGAAATGGTAACCCTCTCTGCACCGCCTCCTTTCCTTTTGTTAGAAAAGGACACTGCACCATTGCCATCATAGTCCAGCGTAATGGGAGATAAGCTGCGTAGCCATTTCCCTCCCAACACCATGTCCACGGCGATGCCCAAGGGTAGCACCCGCATAGCCATAGCTTGCTCAGTATAGGTCCCTGTCGTGGTCCTGGCAGTGAACTTAGAATAAGCCACATGACCAGTCGTCTTGACTGAGCCATCCGCCAGAGTCACACGCATAGCGGGTCCACTTCGCGTAGTCAACTTGCAGCGTCTGGCGCAGTCTTCAGATACGAATATATCTGAAGCTCCAGAATCCACCAGCACCTTGACACGATGTCCCTTCAAGTACGCGAAGAATACCAGAAGTAGGGGTCCATCTGGATCTTGTGCAGAAGCCAAGTATTCAGTGGGTCCCCATCGTACACTACCATCGCTGCACACCCGCTCACATTTAAGTGGGTCATCATCATCTTCCTCATTATCATCCAATGGGTGACTCCCTCCAAGGTCATCATCATCCAGAGGGTGACTATCCAACACGGACAGTTGCGCGTCCATGGTGCTTGAAGGTGATACATGAGTAGTAGTTGCAGCATCGTTGTGGTCCGCAACTGGTTTCGAGTCTTGATCTCCCGCTGCCATCATTTGCTGCGTGAAGTTTAGGTCGTTATCGGGCGTGGACATCTGTTCATCCGTTGATGCATGCGTCGGAGATTCTGAAACCTCCGGTATCGACAATGGAGGGGTTGTAGCACCTACCGGCCCTCCAGAATCATCGCCTTCAGATGGAGTATCACCTGAATTACTCGGTACCTCAGGCATATCCTCCGCAAACATCTCCTGATAAACTGTGGCTGGGTCTGCTTCTTGCTGAATCTCTCGAAATCGGTGTACTCGATATAAACTACACCACGTATCAGGAATTCCAGGGATGTCCCCCCCAGATCCTGGTATCCTGCCCGTATCAGATATCGCCGCTGATGGGCGTGCCACAGGAGATTGCAAGGATTCTAGCACCAGTAGAGTTCCAGAATCGTCACGCACAGAGATGGGCTTATATCTTTTCCTCACACGCTTCCACCCCTCCAACTCCCACTGTCTGCTGCCTCTTGGAGTGGAGGTCTCCTGAGACATAGCGTGTAGTTGCTCTTCCATAGACAACTCTTCCCAAGCATACCTTAAAAGGGTAGCTAGAGGCATCGCCAAATCCAGAGCTGTCAAACTCCGGCTGCGATGTAATTCACCAATATCCACCACACCTCGCTGAAGTAGATTATCAACGTGTGATGTGATCATTGATTTCCGGGTACATACCGGTACCACACCCCCTGCAGCGTGATGTGCGAGAGGTAGGTCTGCCATTGTCCGCATCATATCCAGATTGCTCCTTCTGTTTAGGAACCTGATTGGAATATTGCGTCGCCGCCGTCCATTAATAAGGTCCTTGTCCAGGTCCTTCTGTATGTCAGCAGCAGATACTTTCTGTCGCAGCTGTTTCCGGATCCGCTGCACGCTGAAATTTTGAGTTTCTCGTTTTATATGATGTTATGTGTATTTACTTTGAAAAACATTATTCCGAGCATCTGTCGTACTGCCCACGGGCACATGTGCACTTCGACATTTCGCCAGTGTTAAGGGGGACAATCGATTCGACTCGAATCGATTACGAAATTAAACTAATCGAATCGATTTCAAAACCGGTTACGAAAATGAAACTAATTATAATCCTTGCTTTAGGTTCAGGGTTATCATTATGGGCTCTGATAGCCCCTAGCCCCTAGCCCCTAGCCCTGAGACGTGCGCTTATTGGCCAGGGAAGTTCGGACAATCTGCGAGGAATATGATTCGGTTCGGTTCGGCTTTTCAGTACAGACGAAACAGATAATCAGATTGAACAGTATCCGGCCGAGGCTTTATGCTCTCGGATACCCGGACAGTAAAATAAGTTCTGTACTACTGTACTGCACTACTGTACAGTACAGTTCTAGCATGACACAGTCACGAACTAGGAAGCAGGGTTAGGCTAGGGGCCAGTCAGAGCCCACAATAACTGTTCCTAAACCCGAAGTCCAGCACACCACCCGTGGGTGTGACAGGCTAGCAAGTAAGCACAGAATGAAAACAGCCACGAAACAAATAACAAACACCTACTCACTTCGGTGGAAAGCGATCACTCTAGGCTGGGTGCCGGGGTCTTGACCCGGTCACCCCACTATTGGGCCAAAGCTAATCAAGCTGCCAGGATATTGCTAAAGAAACTCAGCCACTTAGAGGCTGGTCGGCCAAGCCGAGTTCAGCAGACGGATTCCAAACAAAGAAATATCCCGAAGTGAGAAGTAAGCCGTGCATCTCGAACCGTGCACCACCAGGCCCAAGTGGGCAAGGTGGATCCGAAGCAGAAAGTAATGTATCCGAGCAATGCAAAGCAGCCGAAGTAATTCGAGCAGGAAAGTAAGAAACATCCCACGGCGGTACATCGAGAATTGAGAAACAAGAAAGGCCAAGCCCAGCATGCGGCGGTCGATCACGGATTGAGAAATGAGAAGCACCGAAGCCATCACGCGGCGGCTCATCACGGATGCACGGAACCTCAAGCGGGGAAAATAGATCACGGCACGGTGGCTCATCATCACCGAAGAAACAAACATCCGAAGCCCGCGGAGGAATGGAAGTAAAGCGAAGTCCAGTAGATCGGTGGACGGAGGCTCCGGGCTCAACCAGGCCCCTGTCACCACCGCCCACGGTACCCATAGATGCTGTAGCGCCCATGACGAAAAGACAACAGAGCATCGCTTGCACAAGAAAACACTGAAGAAAACCCTTCGGTGCTCGGGGACGAAACCGCGGTGATTCAGATTCTAAGGAAACAGTAACTAACATTAGGTAACCAGCCATAAGTAAATTTGAATATAAGCCAGTACCTGCAAAGCATAGTCAGCTACACAAACAACCCAAAACAGGAAAACAGGAAAACAAGGTACTCACAGTCAGGTCATGCTGCTGCTTTCTGAGTACCAGTAAATCATTTCTGAATAACTGCAGCCTGAGCCTTGCCCATGGCCATATATTGCTGGAACATCTGGATAAAGTAGGGCTGCATGTCCTTGACTGGAGGAACTGGTTTTGTATAAGGGTCTGCCAGGTTCCGAGGTGATGGGACTCTGGCACACCGAATCCAGTTCAATCTGACAAAGTCTCGGAGAACATGAAATCTGATAATCACATGCTTCACCTTCTCGGAGAGGAGGTGATGCTCAACAATAGATCTGCATGCATCATTATCCAGTAGTAGAGGAATAGGTAACTCCAGGCGGGGCTGAGCTGAAGCTGTACTGATATACTCTCTGTTTCGGTTGTTCTGGAATCTGAGGGGATTGATTTCATCTGTACTGAGCTCATCAGGAATTGTAGGAGAGTTTGGGCGAACTGAGGTCAGGCCGTCTGCTGGCTTGTTTTGTTTTTCAAGCAGACGCCTGAGCACTGAGGATGTCTGGAGGGAAGGCATGTCAAAGTGAATGTCTGTAGCTGCTCTGTCAAGGTACTGAATAGCATGGTCAAGATCGGAATCAAGGGGCTGCTGGGTATCAATACGGTGAGTAATAGAACCAAATATCTCAGTGAGCATGAACATCAGTGACACCAACCGCTGAGCTGCCGTACTGGCTGCAACATACTCTGACCCTGTGGAGGAGACCTCAGTAATGGTCTGCCTCCCTGAGTGCCACTGCAAGATCATACCAGCCAGGAATATCACGGAGCCAGAATAGGACCGGGCATCATTCTCTAAGTCCCTGGCCAGGTCAGCATCTGAATAACAGAACATGGTGATGACCTTGACCGGAGTCTCGGGATAGTAGAATGCCAGAGAATACTGAGCCGTGCTGTCCATATACTGCGCAATTCTGATAAGAGCCTTCATGGACTCCTCAGAAGGGCATGATACAAACTGAGCCAGATAGATTACCGGATAGTAGCAATCAGGTCGTGAGCCACGGGCCAGCCATAGCAGTGAGCCGAGGATAGATCTGTAGCTGGGGACAAGGGACAGGTCTGGATCTGCTGGTTTCTTGATGATGAGCTTCGGGTCCATAGGAGTCCTGTAGGAATGAGTTGTGATGTTGTTGTTGGCCATCAAGTCCTTGATCTGTCTGGACTGGCAAAGGTAGATACCAAGCTGATCCTGCCTGACCCGCATCTGGAGAACCGAGGTGACCTCTCCGAGATGCTTAGCCAGAAACCTGGCTCTGAATGCTGCCCAAAAGGCATCCTCAAGCTCTGTACTGGCGACCAGAATGAAGTCATCCACATAGACAACACACATGGCCTTGACCAAATCAGTGTAGATGAAATATATACAGTCATCATGAGAGGACTGTCTGAATGCCACCTCGCCGAACATAAAGCTGAGCATGAATATCTTAACCAGTCTCTGCCAGGAAGCACCAGCCACCTTAAGGCCATACAGTGCATAGTGCAGTAAAGCACCACCGAACCCCTGATAGGTGTAACCACCCGGAAATGATACCCATACTGGAACATCCAGCTTAGCATTCATAAAGGCCTGGGAGACATCGAAGTGGCTCATCTTCAGACTGAAGATGCTGCCGAAGATGAAGGCCAGTCTGAAGGCATAAAGCTGAGGTGTGGTACAGGTGGTCTCCCACGGAAGGTAGCCGTATGTCTGCTTACCATTGGCACACAGTCTGGTTTTGAAGATCTGCCGTGTGCCAGATGGTGCTGAGGGGTCTGGTTTGAAGGGTCTGGAAAACACAAAGAGAGTGGTCAGGCCTTTGGTACCCGAGGGAAGGTGCCCCGGGACCATTTTATTGTCGGCGGCCAGACCAGCCACTTCGGCATCCATAGCCTCCTGCCACTGAACTGCTTCTGGGGTGGAAAGTGCCTGCTTGACACCATGGACTGGCTTGAGCTGGGGTGCAGAAATATTGAACATGTGCACCACCAACTCTCTGGGTCCTGATCTGATGAAACTGTCAGCTGAGGTGTACTGCTGTGGAATGTACTCGGGGCGGACATCTCTGCTGGGATCATCGGAGAAGGGAAGGAAGGCGGCAGCATGGGTGGACGGAAAGGTGACGAGGGTAGCAGGAAGGTCCATATGCCAACCATAGGTAGACTCGGGAGTAGGCTCAAATATTACACCATAAGGTGTGCTGCTGCCTCTATCGGTGGAGATAATGATAGCGCCATATGATGGGTGCCTGCGGCTCTCTCGGGCTCTGACAATTGTCCAGATCGGATAGTGCTCATTGACCGAGACGGTCTTCCTATAGTGTGCGACATACACCAGCAGGTGTCTGTAGTGTGTACCGTCGGGTGTGGACTTGACATAATGTACCACGTCAGTCCAGGTATTGTCCCTCGACGGAACAGAGAGAAGCACACAGCCGTAAGACTGTCGGTCGGAAGTGCAGTAGTATGAGCTGATCCCGATGATGCTGGCATAGGTACAGTCGAGTGTCTCTGAGAAGGGAGATGGCCTGATAAAGGTAGCATCAACCTCTCTGTCAGCTGCCATAGTGTCTGGGAATGCTGACATAGATCTGCCTAGGTGCTCATAAGTAGGTATCCAGTGTGGCTTGCCCACAAGATGTACTGTGCCGTCGGAGGTATCTAGGATTTTGTAGGCATTAGAGCCCATAGAGATACCAACCATACGGCCTGCCCATGATCTGTACTGAAGTTTTGATGAGATGCCTGGCTGTCTGCTGTTCCTCTGCTGACTGTCCATAACCACATAGCAGTGTGCACCAAATGCACGGAGACGACGGTACTGAAAGTGATGACCTGTCATAGTGTGGATAGGAGTAGTCACCACTTCCTTGTGTGGTGTAATGGACCACAACAAGGCACCATGCTTAGCCGCAAGCGGCCAGTAGCTGAGGTCGAGTCCAGAAGCTGTAAGGATGGACCGGATCATACGGGACAGGATGCCAGTGACATTCTCCGCATAGGGATTGTCCGTATGGACTGTGGGAGAAGAGGTCTGGTGGATAATGCCATGCTGCTGATAGGCTGCCCGGCATTTGGCATCTGCCATCTCAGGTGCACAATCAGTCCTCAGCACCATCTCGGAGTCTGAGACTGTAGAGGTGGACAAGAATAGCTCATCAATGCCGTAGGAGAGGGATCTGGTATAGCCAATGAATCTCAGGAGACATACGTAGTAGTCTGCCTTAGAGGCAACGGTGAACACAAATAGGTATCTGGTGGAGATGTCAATGAAGTGGATACGGTATCTGTGCCCATTGTAGCCAATGGGTGAGATGGGGCCTGTCATGTCTGAGGCCCATTTCCGGGCTGGCTGTTGCTGACTGGTACGGAGTCGGTCTCTGCTCGGGGCTGGTTTCTGTTTGAGGCCCGTCGTAGCACAGACTGCACACCACTGAGAGCAAGTGGTAAGTGAAGCAAGAGCTGCTGTGGAACACTGTGGTCTGCCCAAGTCTACCCCTGGCATATCGTAGAGACGGAGGATACGGGTCATCGAAGCATGCCCGAGAGCATCATGCAGCTCAACAGGAGAACTGACCCTGATCGGGGTATGGCGGTCTCGGTAGAGGATGCAGATGGGAAAGGGTGTGCCATCGATGAAGACCCGACCAGGTCCACCGTCAGAACCAGCTGGGGTGAGAGGGTGTGTAGAGGTGTATGTGTGTTTCCCAAGATAGCTGAATAACCCCGTAGTACCAGTGGGCCAGATATGTAATACCTCCATAGTACAGGTCTTATGCCAGATCCGGTGGGATGGCATATAGGGAACTATCCAGAAATATACAGTATTATGAGGGTCCAGAGGAAAGTCAGCATTGCCTTTAGTGAAAAGGCGGTCCAGAATAGATATAGAGAATGGCGGATTAGCATAGAAGTAATAACCAGTCAACTGGATGGAGAAGATACTGTTCTGACTGTGATAGTGCTGCAGAGCAGGGTGGTTATTACCCTCTCCGACTGGGAGAGAGTCGCCGAACATGGAGACGTCAAAGGCTGGTTCCCCCAGCTCAGCCGTAGCCGTAGGAGACCCATGAGTAGTAGCCCAGGCACTGTACTGACTGTTGGACCACATCCAGTCGGATGGGTCCCCTGATCTGTGTTTCTTCTTATTGCCCTGAAAGGCCTGAAAGCTGACATCCGCTGACTCTGGCTCTGCCCAAAGGTAGTCTGTGCCATCATCAATGATAGAGTATGTCCGACCAGAGTCAAGATGGGTATATGTCATACTGATGAAGTCAGGTGATGAGAAACCCTCCCGGAGCATAACTCGGGTTGACAGGAGAGTTTTGGCGCCGTGTTTGAAATGGCAGCCAGGAATGCAGTACTCATCAATATCACCAGTCAGTATGTCTCTGCCGATCAATCTCAGTGTGCCAGTGCCATCAGTCCGTGAGGCGGGTCCAGTCATGACTGTACTGAAGGATATAGTCCTGCTGGTATCAAGGTCAGTGATCCTGTGTCTGGACCCGGTGATGTTGCCGGTTGCACCGGAGTCACAGACAATGCCATCAGTGTCAGAACTGGTGGCAGAGTACAGATGTATCATAGGGTCCTGGGAGAAGATGACTGAAGGTGGTGCACAGAATAGCCCAAACCAGGTACACATCTCCAGAGCCGTGTCGCCTACATACTGCATAGCACCGTAGAGTGGAGTCTGAGTCATAGGACTGCAGACGGCGGAGATCGGTGCCAGGTGGTGACCAGCCTCAAAGTGAGCCTCCACGAGAAGCTCCTCATAGACACTCTGGTAGAGACATGTCAAGACAATGCCAAGAAAGGCTGTCAAGAGCAAGGCTGCCACTGCTCTGTACCTCCGGCGCTGCTTTTCAAGCGCCTGAAGGAGACAGATCTGGGCGGAGCTGTCTGGCGGAGAACCGTCGGAGCCACGAGGAGAACCATAGTGGCGGTGCTGACCAGAGTCATACTGCCAATACCAGTCGGAACCAGAGGAATACTCAGGACCAGCACCAGAGGAACACTGCCGGGTGGCAGACCAGTCGGAAGTGACACCAGTGCCACCATCAGGTAAGCCACCATCGGGTAAACCACCATCACCAGACCAAACTGACTGGACTGACTGGACTGATTGACTGTACTGACTGACTGCAGTACTGCTTTGCCCACCTCCCATCTCCCCCCCCGGTTGACACAATGTCAATCCGTCCCACACTCCCTGAACAGGTGCTGCGGCTGAGAGGGCCTCCGCCGAGGCACTTGCCAGGAAGCAAGTGAACAAGGCGAAGGACATGAATGCACACCGGAAGATAGAGACACCACCTCTACCGACACGCCGTGGCGGTGGAGGTGGTGCCTGTGTGTCAGACATGTGCGTGTCACTAGCCAGGTCAGGCGACTCATGGACCGGAGCGGGGACAGGAGGACACTGCTGAAGGAAAGAGCGGGAGAGACTCCCTTCTGTAGGGCGACCTCCGAGATTGATTGAGTTAAAGTTTGTGGCCGTGTCAGTGCCCCCAGTGTGCACCCGGTGCTCACTGGCTGGTGGGGACACTGACACGGCAGAGCCTGCATCAGACAGCAACAAGTCAGGAGGGCCAGGTGGCGGGGGCGTCACCAGAGGGGCTACACCCCTAGCTCCTAGTGAACTCTTTGATGGCAAAAGGTTACCGTGGCAAACGGTAGGGGACCTGTAATCCTCCTCCCACACCCGCTCCCAGTGAACCTGCTCCAGGGATTTCCCTGGAGCAGACATGGGGGAAGCAGGCGGCACCGCACTGCTCCGTGACCCCTCCCTCAACAAAGATGCACTGTGAGTGTGGTGTGGGGAAGAGTGCTCGGTGGGTGCCGGTGCCATGCACATGTCACTGTCCTCGCCGTCACCCTGCACCACCGTCATTCCTGTAAAAAGAGAGCAAGTCTATGTAAGTGCAGGGACGGTGTGCGTGTGGTGGACGGGTGGGGACAGTGAGTCACACTGTGCTGCAAACAGTCCAGCAGACACCACCGACGAGTCTGCTCGGTCCTGCGGAGCATGATCCACAAGAGCCGACCCATGCGGTGCCTGCTGTGTCCGGCTGGAGTGGTACTGCCTGCAGCAGGCGAGCACCACCGTAGCCGTGGACTGTGCAGAGTGCTGTGACACATCGACGGATGCATCGTGCTGTGCAGAGGCAGGTGCAGAAGCAGGGATGTCAGGCAGCAAGTAGGGGGGAGTGGGAAAGGGGTCACAAGCCTTCTGTTCTGTGCCGGTCCGGAACATCCCGAAGTGCACTCTTCCGAGTGACAACGAGACATTCTCGGACTGTGCACAGAACTTTTGGAATTTGGCTTCCGCATGTTGTTGTAAGCGGTCCCACTCCTGTTGTTGAGCCTCGGAGAGGCCGTCCCAGTCCCCATCGCCGTCAGACTCATCGGAGTCCTCGTGCTCCTGACTGGCGGAGTGAGAAATCTCCTCACCCTCACTGTCAGAGCACGAGTCCTCCTGGTACCCGACAACTGCTGGGGTGCCGTGCAACAGACAGAAGGACTCTAGCGCCTGTTCAGACTCCTCGTAGGCAGTCTGATACTGGGCAGCTAGAATCTCTGTCCGAGCATGCTCCGCAAGCAGCTTCGGGTCCAGATGAAAAGCATGAGCCGACATCAGCTTCGGGCAGTCGGCAGCCCTGTGCCCCTTTGACCCACAGGTCCAGCATTCCCCTCGGAACTGCTGGGTCTGCCGATCAAAGACGACACGGGACTTCCCCTTGCCCTTGCCTTTGCCGGTCCTCTGCTTCCCTTTACCGCCTGCCTTACCACCCTTGCGGGGAAAGACTCCTGCACGGTACCCAGAGCCAATCCCCTTAAAAGGATTAGAGCGACGAGGCGGAATGTACTGACGGGATGAGGAGCGGTCAGGGACTCCCCTGCGGCCATGTGCACCACGGCTTCCGCCGTGATGCGAACCTGCATCATTATAGAAAGCAGCCGTTAGTGGTGACTTGAGTTTCGTCCCCGCGTTCCTGTGCACTGTCCGTGTCTCACGGACACACGGGTCAGCAAGGAAAGCGAGGAGTCGGCATCGAGCTTCTCCTCTGTGTAGGCATCATGCACCGTCTTATAAAAGACGGGACAGATCCTACGGAGAAACAGTGCAATCCGTGCTTTCTCGGAGATAGCAACGGTGCACCCATGACCCAAGTCAGACTCAATGGTGTCCAGAGATGTCTGGAACACGTCAATGTAGTCTGCTGGATCCTGGCCAGCCCTCAAGTCCACTCTGTCGCCAGCGAATAGGAAGTCCGCAGCGCTGAACTCCTCGTGATCGGGCACAACATGCCTCACGAGATGAACGAGTGCGATCTTCCCATCCCCTGGGAAGAGTCTGTCAGCTTTGCGCAGGATACGCAAGGCGTCTCCTGCGCAGAGCGACTGAAGCAGTTCCAACAGCAGGAGATTCGCTTTCTGCGGAACCTCCAGACGGTGGTTCTGCAAGTCAAACATCAATGCCATCTTGGGGTGAACGAGTTTGAGCCTGGCATCGAGTTGCTCAACCAGGATGTCCAAGAGCACACGAGCATTTTTCTCGTTGCTAGTGAACTTCCAGGTTTTCGCAGACTCTCCAGGCTCAACACATTTCCCCTTAACCCCTATGGAGCGGTTTGTACCGTATACGAACACTTTGACCACTCAGATCATAGTACATTCACAACTCGAATTGACAAGACTCGTTGCAATCGCACATCCAAGCTTCGCACGCCCACCGCGATAGGTATCATTAATGCTCAAGAATGTATTTTGCACATATTCCTATTATATATACCTTACGCACGGGGCATTTTGTTGTGAGCGAATCCCCAAAGTTGCTCGAGTCATGGGATGTAATATGTGTAAAATCTATCCTAAAGTGTGAGAAATCGCGGTGTTGGTGGCATACATCGACATGGGTATGCCGGTTCAATGGTTTGTATCATATCACATCACCATGCACTTCATACGGGCCATATATACGTTCCCGATATTCATTTATTGCTAAAAACACTCCATTTACGCCTTAAGTATGGAAAACATTGTAAAACTAATGTTTTTTTTCTTGTTTTTTGGTGTTTTTTTCGCCTACTTGCTTGAATATTTCGATATATCGACGCGTTTGGCCAAAAAGATCATTACTTATTCCAAAACATGAATAAAGGAGATTGTTTTATGGTCATGGGATGACTTATTACTCGATTATGCGGTTGCGAGAACTCAAATTTCACAAATTTGGTTCCTGGAACGGCATGTTTTTTGCTTGTATATTGTCGATATATCGTTGTATATATCATGTGCGCATGCATGCAATAGCTCAACATGACCGTCTATGGGTTGTGGAACATAGCTCGAATCTCGTGCACCTAACATGATACCATATACCACGAACACAGTGCATTTGTAAAATATATGCTTTTCGCAAAAGGTTCCATCCGCTCCATAGGGGTTAATGACATTGAGTAATGCATCGAACTCCGCCGGCTTGCGCAAGAGCTCCCACGCTAGGTTGTTGCAAACGGTCATTTCTGATGTGTCCGGAGCATTTGCTGGCGTAGGCGTGCCATTTAGGGCACCAAATCTCAGCTGACGTTTTCTCGCCCCTGGGGGGTGAGTCAGCAAACGTCTCGGCAGTACCGGCGGTGTAGCGTACGGCGTGGAGGTCATGTCTAAATAATAAAGAAGAAAAAGAACTACAAGCAAGGTACACACTAGCAATCCCTAGCAGGGAATAACAAGCAATCAAGCAATCAAAATTCACAACAGGAGCACCAAGAGGGTGCCAAAAAGAGAAGAGGGAAGAAAGCCTGTGATGCAAAAACAACACAGTTAGCAGTTAGTGGCGATGGCGTGGAGGAGCTTGTCGTTCAGTCTCGCGTTTTTGAAGGGTACTCGCGCGAGTTTACTAGGGTCCCTACGGTTGATCAGGCCGTCCCAGGATTTTCCTAGTTAATTTAAACGCTGAAACGGAACGTACGATTCCTCTCACTCACCACTACTTGCCTACTTTACTTCCATGATCCCTACTTGGCGCGCCCCCTTGGCGCTTCCCTAAGCGTTTAGCCGACCATAATCGGCTCCTAGCCTTAGGTCGGTGGTGGGGCCAAACCTGCGAGAAGACCCAGTCAGAAAACAGACAGGTCAAACAGGAAGCACTGCAACGCTCAGGGTTTCGCACTCAGAATCTCTCTCAACATACAGAAGATATAATATATATAGTTCTAGTATGCTGAGTGTGATGCGAAATGAGCTAGTGTGCTCTGTCTCATGTGACAACCGAACTCGATCAGAGGAGATGACAATCAGGTCAGTGAAGTAGTCAGAGGTGTCGAGCCGTATCGGTGATGACAGCGGTCAGGTCGAGTCGGTGATGACTGCGGTCATGACAGGTCGGTGATGACAACTCTGATGACTGAGCTCGGACTGAATGTCAACTCCAGCACGCGGTGCCCATGACTCGCGCAACCGCAAAAGACGTCTACCGTAAAACCATGTCTCAAATCCAAGGTACGGTATCGGTTGGTCTAGAGGTTATCGATCAATTCTGATATATTGCCAAGTACTGTTGATCAATTCTGATTTTTCCGGTTGCTCTATCAATCAATTCTGATTTATTACCTATTCTAATCAATCAATTTTGATTTTTACCAAGGCCCTATCAATCAATTTTGATTAAGTACACTATGCTATCAATCAATACTGATATCACTGTTAAAGTTGCTGATTATCAATACTATCAATAATATCAATACAAAATTACACAGGCAGACCAGGAGGTCACACTTTATCTATGGCACCCGACGACAAGCTAGAGTTCTCTCACATATCTAATTCATTGCAGCCATAAGGGAGTGTTGGATTGTCCCCTCACTTAAATTCTTTCTCAAATCTGAGTGCATGAATGTGACAGCAGAGAACGCTCGCTCCACACCTGCAGTGGAGGCTGGGACACCCAAGAATTGTATGTCTCGCCATCCTAGAAAGCGCGGGAAGCTCAGACTCGTTTTTCTTCCACCACTTAAGCACATCGACATTTTTTTTCGCCTCAGGTAGCGCCATATATGCAAGCCACTCATCTACACCCTCATCTGCACCTCCCGCCGCACTTGCAGCAGGCGTAGGATGTTCATCCTCATCGTCAGAGTCACCGAAAAAAGATACCACCGGGGAGACCTTCTCAATCCCTTTCGGTCTCTTGGCACTAGGCTCATCCGTGGCATCCTTGGAGGGTGCAACCTTCCAGTCCTTCTCATAGATGTTCTTTACCCATGCCTCCACCTGCTTGACTGTGAGCTCGCCTACGTACAAGGCGAACACACTCCCACAAATACTAGTTCAAACTTTTGTTCAAAGAAGAGCAAATACGTTTACAATGAATTTGTTTCCAGGGTACGGCCAATATATCTTTCCCGTTTGGCAGAAATACAAGTCTGCTATGTATGTAGCAAGTCACATTACATATTCGCAAGATTTAGGAGGTCAGGCATCGATACCCATGATCGATTTGGAGTTTGAGTAGAGCTAGGCCTGGAGCCCTGCCCCCTTATAAAATATGTACTGCACACGGTCAGCCTACAACGGCGATCGATCCAATGCTGATCCGGATTGACCCAATACAATTCGTTTTTAGGTGTCATGGGAGATCGATTATCAATACCCAATTCTGATATCGATACTGCGATTTCAATGTAGCAATCAATCGATTGTGATTAATCAACGCCAACGATCAATTGATACCGATTTATTTAGGCATGGTATTGATCGATTCTGATTTTTCGACTTCATATATCAATCAATAGTCAATATTCTGATATTCAAAAAAAAGTTATTGATTGATACTAATATTCTGATTAATCGATTTATCAGAATATTAGCGCAACCGATACCGTACCTTGCTCAAATCCTAGTCGCACCCAAACGCGCAAGTGCGCACCACCTCTTCAAGCGGCTGCTTAGCCAATCATGGCCAAGATAGCAAGTGGACTAAAAGCGTGGATGGGGCCACGACCTACCGGAATATCCTAGTTCACTAGATATCAGAGGTCCCGAACTGTGTGTGGATAAACTCAATAGATAAATAAACCCTAAGGTAGATATACCCGGAACGGTCTCGGACGGTTTCGGAGTCTAGCCTACCTGTGACACAGCGTGTGTCACAACACGAACCTACAGATCAGTCAGCAGTCCAGTGTTGGTCCTAGAGATGTGTCATAGGGGCCTGCACCGGGACTCCCGCTCAGGGCTGCCTATATAGATTTCAGCAGACTGTACGAACTAGTTAGGGTGTCATTTCCAGCACACCACCTCATCTGAGGTGGACAGCTTGTGAAGAAACTGAAAAATTTTTCACTTGTCGCCAAGTCATAGCGGTAGGGTTATCAATTTGGAATATCCAGTTTCGAGGTGGCCATTTTCGCATCATGTTCACCGCGAAACCTATTATCGTCATAACTTGCGATGTGCATACCGGAATGTTTCGAGACTTCGAAATAATAATAATAAAACATTTACGCTAGTAAAGGGGACAAAGTCCTGAGAGTGCGGTATCCCTGCAAAGCAGGCTAGTGAAAACACCAGGGGCTACTCCCTCTGCTATAGCGCGCCCACAAAGGGGCTCAACCCACTTTTCAGCAGGGTGACATCTAGAGAAAAAGCTAAGTGCTAGGCAAAAAACTCTAGAAGATGGAGAAGCAGCCATGGCCGGGTGAGTGGAGGGGTGGCTGAATCTGGGCGGTGGGGAGGGAAGTCGGAGAATTAAGGGGGTTCGCATGATTTTGTGTTTATGAAATTTCAAGCCGTTCACTAAGACCTCAGCCGGGGTAAGAATTTGAAAATCAAAATTTTAGTTTCGACTTTCGAGATGGCCATTTTCGCATCATGTCGACCGCGAAACCTATTTGCGAGACTCGGGTTGTGCACGATTGACGATAGCTATTTAGCTGTCACGCGTGTCATTTTTCCGCGCCAGCGCGCACGCGTGTCATTTTTCCGCGCCAGCGCTTGGCGCGAGGTGATCATGGTTGACGCTACGCCAGCGCCATGGCGCGCTAGCGCCACCTCCCGTCAAGTGGCGCCGTGCCGCGACAAATCCGAAAACCCCAAACGGCACCCTTGGTGAGCGAGCGAGAGGACGGACGACGTGCGATGCACAATCTGTTCATCTCATCTGTCTTCTGTGCACGATCTGTGCACGCGATCGTGTCAAGTCCGAAGTCCGAAGTCGACGTGAGACGCAGACGGGCCGGCGCGGCGCGGGGCGGGTTTTTGAGCATGCACGATGCAGCATCAGCATACCGATGCGATGGAAATGGTGCATGCCACTTCGACTTGACTTCCGTTGGAAAGAACCATCCGCATGGGACTCGGATCAGGGCAACATGGTGCACTTTGCATAAAACCATTATCGTCAATGTTGCAATAGTCGATAGCTGAGGTTAACAGGTTATCCTCGGTGCAGACCGCGCGGCACATATTTCAGTGGGAAATTCTCATGTTGACTAGCTAGTTTTCGCGCATTCGACTACTCTCATTGATACTATGTGAGTCTTTAAATGGTCGACTGATGCTCTTTAGACATCTTTGGTTGACTCTTGATTAGGCAGACGACGGTGGGACTTTAAAATAGCGTGTCCGGTATCGGTGTATATGTTTGTTTCGCGGGATGCTTTCAGATGATCATAGCAGGTAATGTCATGTCAGAAGGAGAACGCCTCAAAAACCATGAACGTTGGTTCTAAGGATAAATCAGAAGATAAGGTTGATGGAAAAGTGAGAGCTCGCCGTTACGCTCTGAAGTACAACCCACCTAGTGTAGTGCTGGAATATGCCGACTCGGTCAAGACGAGACTCCGGACGGTAAGACTAGACCTGCAAAAGCCTGGTCGTCATCGCACTTTGTTATGCCGTTCACGCCGACCACGTTTTTGAGAGCCTTAACTCGCGTTTCGTTGGACCGTACTGTACCGCCAGGTTAAGCTACTCGAACTTAACGCAACTTCTGACGTGGAGCGACTCACTTCCAAGGTATCTCACAGTGACGCTATTTCGCAATGTGTAAAGAGAGAGCATTATTGGGTTTTCTTTTGTATGCGTTCTTTTCATATGCTCTGCGTTACGAGTTTATAAAAATTTGAGACCTGATGTTCCCGGTATTCTGATCGCCACATCGTTCCCACTGTCACACTGTATTTTCGGTATTTCGTTGCGAAAGTCCTGGTGTTGCACAACCCTTAGCGCAGTGCCTCTGCCATGGCGTGTTATTGCTGTATGCCATATTGCCTCTGCTTTCAAGCTGTTCGAGATTGTTGTTCAATGGTGCGTAAGCAACCTGGTTCATCCAAGCCAAAGGTAAGTGGAGAGCTTCCTGAATTCACACCGAAGGAAGCAAACTGCGATAAGAGGTCAGCTAGCATCGATATGGTTGGTCATATGCCCTAGCATGCCCGATGGCAGGTCATCCGAAGCTTTCCGAGGCAGCTAGACCGACGTACTGTGAACCGCGAACAGGTTGGTTCGAACTCATCTTTCATCGAGAAAGTTCAAAAGCGCGAACATACAAACCACGCATTTGCTGTTCACCGAAATTTTCGACACGACATCGTTTCTAAGGCGCTGGTCTGCTAAACAAGTCACAGAGTCGGATCCCTTCCCTTGAGGTTACCTCGTGCTTTCACAGGACGTGTTACGGCCATTTCTTGGAAACCTGTATTGTTGAGGTTGTCTTTTGCACAGGTAAAGCGGCTCGTGGTTCGTTTAGTGGAAAAGGCAAAAAACGGGGCGACAGTGGTTAGTTTCCCCTCGCATACCCACTGAAAGTTGCGATTCTTCTGTGCTCACCAATTTTTCGAGCATGCGCGACGCTCTTTATTGTCTGGCTAAAGTGAAAGAGTCATAACCGGTTATCCTTGATGTTGCCGATAAGTCTGTTACTTATGACAGCAGCGTTGCTTCGTGTCGTTGTCACTTCTGTGCACGCGTCCCCGTCCGACACTCTAGTTCCGCTATTGGAGTCACGAGAAAAAGCCTCTAAGACGTTGTTGTTTTTTCAGGACTTGACAGATCCTAACGTTGATCTGAACAAGGTTTCACAAACTGAACTTAAACAGGCAAAGGTGAGATATCAAATAGGCGTGTCAGCATAGTTTAGGCTAACTTCCCTTACTTCTCGCCAAAAAAGGATATTTGCACGAATCCAGTACAAGATCCAGCCGTCATTAGTGTGCACCGCTACGTTTCCACGTAACCATGCTTATGTTCTAAGTTGGGAGATAAAGGCCTTACATCTCTGAGGATTCCACACGTGTATTTAAAGGATGAAAGCTGTGCCAGGAAATTATGGATGAAAAGTTTCTCGAAAATCAGAAGCTTCCGGGACAAGATGGCTTTGAGTATGACGTACAGGTATGGACCCTTGCACGATGGGTTCTTCAAGCGCTTTCCAGAAGCAGTAGTGTCTCAGTAGACTCTCGATATTGCGTTTTGTCTCAACACCTACCTTTCTTGCTAGAGTGTACCCCCTGCGTTGCTTTTGCGGTTACCGACGAGAGTCAGCAACGTCGACTCTCACGTGCCATTTTCTGCGCGGCTTGGCGTTTTTAAAAAGTGTCGATATTAGTACGTGCGCAATGGTTGACAACCCGTTGACGAGATAGTTCACTTTGGGTAAAGCTTCAGGCAGAGGGGTTTCTTCTCGGGCTTCTAGCTTTTTTATTCGCTGAAATTTACCCTTGCACTTTCCTTTTGCGCTTCCAGAAAAATTTCGCCCCAGCAGAGGAACCGAACGAATGGGACTCTTCAGATGACGAGGCTTATGGGAGCGATGACGAGTTTGCAATATAGCTGTTGTCAAATTCAGCTGTGGACTTAAATCTTGGGCTCAACCACATCGCCACTGAATTTCATCCGGAAGCTCTGTGCTTTAGTTTGCAATGTCCCGGACCTGACTCCCAATAGGCGCTTTAACACTGCAGTCTATCCCGGACATAGAGATTGTTGAATTTACTCAAGTTGCACAATAAGTTGTTATGCACAGGCGCTGACCGAAACTTACATAACACAAAACCAACGTACATATGGTACTTGAGTGTTCTCCTTGCAATTTGTGTGCCCTCCTGTTACGGGATGTTACGTACACAACATAACGTGTCCTTTATGAAAGTCCGACGTATGGAAGACGCTGTGTGGCATGAGCGGGAAAGCATGCTGCATGGCATGGGTGATAGGACGCCAAGCAAGCTCGTGTTGATTTGCCTAAAGTGATGTTTGACTTTCGGGCGCTCCTCACATAAGTGTGTTCACTGAACATATAAAGGGGGCGACTTCATCTGTTTTCGGTGGAAGGTATCAAATACTGCGGTTGCAATTGTTTTCGTTCGCCCAGTATGTCTTTGGTGTTGCATTTGTCGGGCAACCTTGTCTTGTTTGTCCATCCCTCCCTTGTGGTGCGCGGCTTGTGCTGCAATATGTTCCCTACTAGTGCCGGGGCCCCGGGAGGCTTTTGTATCTTGATGGGCATGTTGAATGTTTGCAGGGTACGGTGGGGGCTGTGAGTGTAAAAAGTTGCGTGCAAAAACGCAGGTCAAAAAAATGGATTTAGCTCAAGTTATGGCTGTTTTTCACTTTAAAAGTTGATAAGTTAATTATTTCTAAGGGAAAGTGGCGTCATCTAAGTATGACTGAAGATTGAGATGGGAGTCTCTCTGACTATGAGAATGACCTTGAGATTAGCGTGTGTCAGCATGACGTATGTCCGTCCTGGGTACCAAGATATGAGAAAGCTGCGAAAAAAAATCGGAAATCTTGCGTAGTTAGATTGAAAAATATAGGGCTCTGGATGTATTTATGTATTTTCATAGCGTTCGTATCTCTCGGCTACGTTAATCGCAGTTGTTGTCCAATGAACAGCGCAATAGACAACATCTATGTTTTGGGTCAGCGAATGGGAATCGCAGTCGATCGATCGATACGAGGATTTTCGTTCTCAAATCTAATTGGTCAAAAGGTGTCGTTCCTTCAAAGCTCAAACACTTAGTCGAAATTCGAGTCTGAGAAATCCTTTTGCTTCCGAACCTGGTGGCCAGACCACTGTCTGGTGTGGTATAATACGACATGATGGCATTAACATTATCATGCTGTTCTTATGCAGTTGTTATTTCTGCGTTGTTTCAGTTTGCTCACACGTTGTCAGGTATCTGTGCTTTTGAGTTCGTGTGTGCTGTCTATTTACAAATTTGCGCACCTGAGTGCTTTACGCGTTCTCGAGTTATTGTGCTATCTTGGATGAAGTCTTTGCCATGTTTGCATTTTGACAAATGGTGGGGTGGCAGACAGAGCGTCTGGGGGATTCCCCTGGCGGGATCATCCCCGGTCTTCACTGGCAATGCTGCCTTCGTTCATTGGACTGTCGGGTGTGCGCAGATTAGTACGGCCACGAATGAGAGGTTCGCAGATACGGCCACTAACGGACCCGGATTCTGTATATTGATATTCTTTCAACGTGCGCTCCTCAGACCCATCTCTGTTTACGCGGTATAAACATCGTGGGTGTTTGTGATTATTTTGTATTTTTTTAAAAACCGACTAACTGTCTCGTTTATTCGTTCTCCAGGTTTGGCGGCAATTAACTTTGAGGTTATGGGTTCTCGCGGCGCTATAGAATGAAGATCCTTTCTTTGATCTAACGTAGCATACGATTTACTATTAGTGCCATTTTAGTTTAGTGTGTCATATATTTTGCGCCGGACATCTGGGGTCTTTGCGTGAAACGATTTGCTTTGCAGAAAGATCGCGGCGAGAATCCGAAATGTAAGCGGCTACGGCCGCACTGGCTATTTTATCGCGATCTTGACGTGATCACATAGACTTCCCTAGATCTTGTTACTGCAACTTTGTACGTTTTTAAACTCGGTAAAATAGATAGTAAGAATTTTAAGATCATTTGCTGCAGCATACTTTGCTGCACACGTTTGTTGTTCGGGGTGTGAGCTAAACAAGCTCACTCCGGTGTAAGTGGACACTCACAGGAAATACAGGTAATGCATTTCGGTTGATACTAGATCACAAGGATATTGTCGGATATCGGAATTTCGGTTAAACTTTACTGTTTGGAGTTACAAGACACCAGAGGTTGGTGCCAATGTGTAACTAATCCAAAAACTGACATGAGAGCTTGCTCAGCTCTTTAAGTAGTAACATGTCGACTCGAATTCCCTCAGCTCACCTCGGATTCGATAGTCACATTGATCAGTCACTTCATTTTCAGCAGTCCGATGTCCTGTCTTGTCATACAGCCCTTGGACTGCAGCTACCAATCATACAATCATCTCTGCTCTGATTTCCTAGATAATCATAGGTCTGATGATGTGGCAAGAATCAGGGCTCTCCTACAACTCCGACCTATCCGAAGCGAGTGAGAAACTGCTACGCGTGTCAAAGTCCCGACCATCTGGTGCGGGACTGTACGGACGCGGTGAAGTTGGCTGCGTGGAAGGCAAACGCACCCCCTCGTTTAGCTCGAAACCGAGAACAAGTGGCGGCGTTGTTCTGGGCGTTGTCGCGCAATGAGGACACTGAGTGGGCACCTGTCGAGCTAAAGGCGGAGATCGAGAGCTTGGCAGAGATGGATGGAGAGGCCGTGGAATCCTTGGCGGCCTTGGTAGGGTGCTCCGAGCAGCTGGCGGTTATTGGTGCGGAGTTGCGCAACTCCGAGGAGATCACTATCTCCGAGGAGGAAGGGTGATGAATCACCCTTCTCGGTGGCGACAAGCTCGCCACTGACTTTCAGCAGTAGGCTGAGAGTTTCACCTGAAGAAGGTGATCCTATGCCTCGGCACTTTGCAGTGTTGGGCACATGGATGTACAATAATGTGTACGCGCCCCTCTTGACGGAACAGTCACAGCGTTTACCCGCGTGGCAGTGGCGAAGTAAGGGGAGGGCGACCTCGATGGAGGCTCTGATGCAGCGGATCCGGAAACAGCTGCGACAGAAAGTATCTGCTGCTGACATACAGTACAGAAGGACCTGGACAAGGACCTTATTAATGGACGGCGGCGACGCAATATTCCAATCAGGTTCCTAAACAGAAGGAGCAATCTGGATATGATGCGGACAATGGCAGACCTACCTCTCGCACATCACGCTGCAGGGGGTGTGGTGCCGGTATGTACCCGGAAATCAATGATCACATCACACGTTGATAATCTACTTCAGCGAGGTGTGGTGGATATTGGTGAATTACATCGCAGCCGGAGTTTGACAGCTCTGGATTTGGCGATGCCTCTAGCTACCCTTTTAAGGTATCCTTGGGAAGAGTTGTCTATGGAAGAGCAACTACACGCTATGTCTCAGGAGACCTCCACTCCAAGAGGCAGCAGACAGTGGGAGTTGGAGGGGTGGAAGCGAGTGAGGGAAAGATATAAGCCCATCTCTGTGCGTGACGATTCTGGAACTCTACTGGTGCTAGAATCCTTGCAATCTCCTGTGGCACGCCCATCAGCGGCGATATCTGATACGGGCAGGATACCAGGATCTGGGGGGGACATCCCTGGAATTCCTGATACGTGGTGTAGTTTATATCGAGTACACCGATTTCGAGAGATTCAGCAAGAAGCAGACCCAGCCACAGGATATCAGGAGATGTTTGCGGAGGATATGCCTGAGGTACCGAGTAATTCAGGTGATTCTCCATCTGAAGGCGATGATTCTGGAGGGCCGGTAGGTGCTACAACCCCTTCATTGTCGATACCGGAGGTTTCAGAATCTCCGACGCATGCATCAGCGGATGAACAGATGTCCACGCCCGATAACGACCTAAACTTCACGCAGCAAATGATGGCAGCGGGAGATCAAGGCTCGAAACCAGTTGCGGACCACAACGACGCTGCAACTACTACTCATGTATCACCTTCAACCACCACCATGGACGCGCAACTGTCCGTGTTGGATAGTCACCCTCTGGATGATGATGACCTTGGAGGGAGTCACCCATTGGATGATAATGAGGAAGATGATGATGACCCACTTAAATGTGAGCGGGTGTGCAGCGATGGTAGTGTACGATGGGGACCCACTGAATACTTGGCTTCTGCACAAGATCCAGATGGACCCCTACTTCTGGTATTCTTCGCGTACTTGAAGGGACATCGTGTCAAGGTGCTGGTGGATTCTGGAGCTTCAGATATATTCGTATCTGAAGACTGCGCCAGACGCTGCAAGTTGACTACGCGAAGTGGACCCGCTATGCGTGTGACTCTGGCGGATGGCTCAGTCAAGACGACTGGTCATGTGGCTTATTCTAAGTTCACTGCCAGGACCACGACAGGGACCTATACTGAGCAATCTATGGCTATGCGGGTGCTACCCTTGGGCATCGCCGTGGACATGGTGTTGGGAGGGAAATGGCTACGCAGCTTATCTCCCATTACGCTGGACTATGATGGCAATGGTGCAGTGTCCTTTTCTAACAAAAGGAAAGGAGGCGGTGCAGAGAGGGTTACCATTTCCGGGTGTAATCCTGGAATCAGTGCTGCCCCTGGAGGAAGGAAAGGGAAGCGACGAGGAGATGTGGATTGTGCGGGGCTGATTGACGAGGTGTTCCTCACTTCGGTGCAGTTGAAGAAACATCTAGTGGCCGCGGAAACGCGGAGACTCGCGGGAGACGCTTCTTCAATGCCCGCATGGTTGATGATGGCTGCGAGGACCACAACCGGAGAGTCGGCTTTCAAGGTGGAAGCTGAGGATTTGGCCGTTGAGAAGGAGGACATCTCGAAGATTCCTACTGGCGCCAACGATGAACCGAAGAACCCTGTGTCGCAGCAGGACTCGCAAGATGCGGATGCCACTGCAGCGTGGAAGAAGAAGTTCAAGGACCTCTTCGACGAGTTTGAGCAGGAGCTGCGGGACTCTTTACCTTCTGGATTGGAAAACCTTCGGCACGCTGACGAAGATCAGGCGAAGATTAATCTCAAGCCGGACAGAGAAGGAGGACCTCCCTGTAGAAGACCTTACAAGATGTCTGTGGAGGAGTTGCGTCAACTACGAGAACGCATTGAACAACTGGTGGAGAAAGGATATATACGACCCTCTTCGAGTCCGTATGCGGCTCCTTGTTTAATGGTACCCAAGCCAGGACAGCCCCATATCCTTAGGCTGGTGTGTGATTTCAGGCAACTGAATTCACAAACAATTCGAGACCGGTATCCTCTACCTGATATTCAAATGATGTTTGACGAGATGCAGGGAGCTACGTATGTACCCGACTTACCCGTGATAGTACGAAACAGATAAGAAAACTTCGGAGTGTTTTGAGCAATAGTTTGTTATATGCTTATGAAATGATACTAAGCATGAGCATGAGTGACCAGAATGTCCTTGGTTCATTGCCGGGTGCCCCGTACGGCCGTGTGTCGCTTGAATTGTATAGGGTTTCCCTCACCTGGCATAATGAGGCTGCCTGGAGCCCGCGATAGGAGCCCTCCGCCGCCGCGTCAGCGAAGTCCGCCTCGGGCTCGGGACCGGACCCCTCCACCGCCGCGCCGCAGGAGCCCACTGCGAACGCGCGACTTGAGCCCTCCCGCTCCGCGACCGCGAAGCCATCCTGCAACTTACAGGACTCCGCCCACTTGGTCTGGAGCCACTGTAATGACTTCCCCGCATGGACAGCTGCCCACGCCATTCAGCGAGAACGCGTCCCAGAGTGAGCCTGCTGGAGCGGCTTCCGCCAGAATAGCGCATTACGCCCGAACGCCCTCCGCGACAGTGCTGACAGAAATGACCGCCCCACCTGAGCAGAACTTTCTGGACGAAGCGCATCTGCAGAGACAGGAACCTGAACTCCAAGTCGCACCCTCACGCTCTGATGTGGCCAACTGACGAACGCGCCAGCAGCAGAGTGCGACTCTCGCCTGGACTCTGCACCCTAACCAAGGGGGTGTGGGGGCAGCGGGGAGGTCAGATGGCATGGGCCATAGCATTGCTGGCGAACCCACTGCACTCTCAATGCATCCAACTCCCTCCTCAACGAGCAACGGGGAGGTGGGGGCAGCGGGGAGGACAGGAGGTGGCTCCGGCTTGACAGGTGGCCCACGCCACACAAGCATAGCATAAAGCATATTCTGGGCAGCCGCTGACCTCACCGATTACGGATAAGGTGAGCGGTGACTCGCTGACATCACCGCTTACGGAGAAGGTGACCGGTGACTCGCTGACCTCAACGCTTACGGATAAGGTGACCGGTGACTCGCTGACCTCACCGATTACTGATATCGCTACGGAGCCTAAGGTGATCGGTGACGCTCTGGCAAGCAAGGTTATCGGTGACATTTGAGTCGGAGATGGACTGCGCGGCAACCTCACTGACTCCTTCACTGACTCAGGCGACTACGGAGGCGAGTACGGAGGCAGCTACGGGGTAGCATAATGATTTAGGAATAGAAAAGTGCATAATGGGGAATAGAAATTATGATCATTTTGGGGGAATATATCATATGTCACATGCCATCTATCGTTTGTACTATGAACTATCACTAGGTACCCCGGAGGTACAAGCGCAAGCGATCCGGCGTGTGCAATATTTTGCGTCTGGCACACCCCCTTCTTCTAAATAATTTTTTGATTGTAGCATGAAGCATAATTTTTTCCACCATTCGATTCTAAAGCGTTTGTATACATTAGGTGAATACCTTTCGTTTGAGCTATCGATTGGCCCCATCCGCAACCGCATCAGCTTAGCATTCAGTCGCGACTGCAAGCTAAGTTGGTGCGGTGTGAGATGGTTTCAACCCCTTGCGGCTTTGCATAATAGGGGTTTTCGTGAGAATCTTCTCACGAAACTTGGCAGTGATATTGTTCATATCAATATCAGTGCACCCTCAAGAGCATATGGCAAGCCGTTGAGTATATTAAAGACGGTCGCGTGTTGGCATGATGCCTTTTGGGTTTGAAACCCAACCCAAACATGCCAAACAGCGAAGGGCTTCCCGTGAGTTCCAGCGCACGTAACTTTGCAAAATATATTGATAAGATGTATATATTTCACTTTTCTGAAGTGCAAGGTTTGCGATAGCTTGTGCGCGAAGTTAACATATTATTTCTTTGACCCAGATTTATGAGTTTGAATATCACGCTAAAATCTGTGTCAAAGAAATAGTTATACCATTTTGCGCGCAGATTTTCTTGGACCTTGTGCTTCGAATATATCAAAGATAAACATCTTGGCAATATTTCTACGCATTTACGTGCGCTAGAACGCACGGGAAGCCGTTTGCTGTTTAGCATGTATTGGGTTTGGAAACATTCGAACCCAAGCCCAATAGATCTGCCAAAGAAATAAATTGATGGTTTTGCCAACAAGTTATCTCAAACCTTCAGCTTCTGAGAACTGAAAGATATATGTCTTGTAAATATTTGTGCATAGTTTCGCGCGCTATAACGCACGGGAATTACCTTTCAGTTTGACATGTATTGGGTTTGGGTAAACTCGAACATAAACCCAATAAATCTGCCAAAGAAATAAATTGATGGCTTCGTGCACAAGGCTTTTGAGGGCTTGGGCCTTTGGCAACTAAAAGATATATAGAAAGAAAAAGAAAAAGAAAAAATCACGCCCGTCGGGCGTATGAGTAAATTAATTTCCCCGGCCATACTCTGGGCCGGACCGCCACAAGTGGCGGTCTTGTAGGGACAATTCACACCGGGTGGTTTCCATCTACTTCTTCTTCTTGTTTTTCTTGTCTGAGTCTTCTGTACAGCTGGTAGGTGCTGTGTGCATAGTAGTCCACTGTCAGGTCATGTATCCTTCGTAGTGCCTGTGTGGCTTCTTTTCTGTTAAGTCCGAGCTGCTCGAGTATGTCTCGGTTGTGTTTGTATACTGTGCCTGTTCTACCCACTGCGAAGACGTGGAGCTTGGCGCGGAAGCCGTGTCCACGTTGTAGTTGTAGCAGTGGCCCGTATTTCATGTATTTTTTCAGGAGTTTGGGTCCCCATTTTTCGTCGTCGGTGTGAGCCACCTCTATGAGGTGTAGGTTTTTGACTCTTGCCGGTGCCTCCTGTTGTGTGCATTCCCACCCGTCCTCTAGGTCTTTCAGGCCCTCTATCATGACCATGTCTACGAAGCTCGGTATGGTGTCAGGTCCATCGGTTTTGCCTGGGTTGTCCTTGCCGTCATGTCGGCATTGTCCCCTGGTGAGTATGTAATTTGGGATCACCCTTGGTTTGACCCCCGGGTCCCTCTTTTTTCCGGTGTAGGCGAGGACCTTGCATCCCCCTTTTCTGTGATGGTCAAGTATGTGTTTCAGTTCGTCCGCATGCGCGTCCGCCCTGTCCGAAAACATTCCTCGCATTCGTGGGCTGTTGCACCCACCTAGCGCGTGTCCGACTCTCATAAGGAAGCCTTTGGCATAGTCCACCCCTTGGTGTCCACAGCCCTCCAGGGTGCATTTCCCGCTCCCTCCGGCGGAGTTTTTCGCCGTCTCGTAGTCTTGTGCTGGCAGTATCCTCAGTCTGCATTTGAGTATTGTTTTGCGCGCCGCGTAGGTGGCTCGTTTCCAGAAGCCGTTTGCTATTTTGTGTAGTGGCTTGTCTCCCTTGAGGTGTTCCATCGTTTTGTTCAGCCAGTTTTTGGTGACTTTGCCCCCCTTGACCGGGGGGGCGTTTCTGTTTTTCATTCTGTAGTTTGTCATGTCGTGCTTCCGTTGGTTCCATCTTGTTCTGGGCGCCGGGTCCGTCATCATCGCATGGACCCTGGACTCCTCCGTGACTCTGTCATGGTGGGCTTGTCGTCCACTCTCCAGTTCCCCTTGTGGCGTTTCCTGTTGCTCAATGAGTTCATTGAGAATCCCAAAGATGTCCTCTTCGTTCTGTTCCCCCTGGGGCACCTTCAGTCGTTCTACGAGCTCATTGAGCTTCTCAAATATCTCTTCCTCATCAGAGGACTGAGGTGGTGCCTCTGCGGGTTGGGGGTTGTCTCCTTGGGTGTGGACCGTTCTGCCCACCGCTTCCCAGGGTTCATGTTGCTCCTGCATCTCCTGCATATGAAGTATCTCCTCTTCCTCCCGCTGTTCCATCATGGCCTTTATTAGCCTGTCCTCTTCCTCCAGGGCCTGGTCGGCCCGTTGCTGCGGGTGGGGCGTTGGCCGTTGGGTCCCGTATTATTGCTTGCTCCTCTTCCGTTTGTTGTGCTTGGTCATGGTGTGCCTCCCATCTGAAGACGTGTTCTTTTTTCCGTTGGTGGGTCCAGGTTGTGGGTTCTCCCTGGAGCTCGGCCGTTTTTGCGGAGAGTCTGCTCTCTCCTTGTGCCTGTCGTTCACGGAGCAGTGTGGTCACATACTTTTGTACTGCAAGCTTTCCTTTTAGTTCCTTGCTGTCCGTGTCCCCGTCCGGTACCATGGGTTTTGTGCTTTATTGTTTCGTCATTGTCCCATGCTTCCGTGGGGGTCCCTGTGGTGCAGGCTTGCTTGGCTGCCTCATCAGCTTTTTCATTCCCCGTAATTCCCGTGTGTGCCTTGACTTTCGGGAGTGAGACGGTGTGTCCCGCTGCTACCAATGCCTCAATGTTGACCAGTATGGCATATAGGAGGTCCCTTTGTTGGTGGTGCTCCATGCTGTGGGGTTTCGTTCTCATGCTCTCCAGTTGTCTAATGGAGTCGGCACTGTCCGTGCAAATGGTAAGTCCTTTGCCACTTGGTGGCTGTGCCCGGAGGCACAGCGTGAGCCGATATGCCTATGCATCTGTATGTGTGTCATCGGGGGTAATCTGGGATTGACACGATGACAGTGAAATTGGGCCTGAAATCACGATGAGAATGAGTACCAGATGTCCGGGGTATGACAGTATGACACTATGACAGTATGCCACTATGACACTATAGTAGTATGACAGTACTGTGGGGTGGTCATCGTGGCACCTAGTCAGACCCTCGAGGAATGGCCAGATTCGCATCGGGATCGGAAAGACAATGAAATCGAATATCAGATGTTGGGGGTATGACAATATGACAATATGACAGTACAGTAGTATGACAGTCATCGTGTCAGTCCGTCGACGTAACATCTGAATCGAGAATGACGAATCGGAATTAGAAATGAGATCGGATCGGGAATTGAACGTTGAGCCGTAGTGTGACATCGGCTGCCGGGTGGTTGACCCTGCAACCTGAGTGACGAGTGAATAAGTAGAGCACTTGAGAAGTGTTTGGCCTTCAGAACTCGGAACCGAACTATCGTTTGTACCTCAATCTGGCCCTGATCCAGTATATTATAAAATCCGAATTGTGTACCTTTGCACGTTCAATAAAAAACATCACTCCGAGCATCTGTCGTACTGCCCACGGGCACATTTGGTATCAATTGCGTTACTTTGAACGTCTCCGCGCGTTCAACCACGGACTTCTCGTAACTTTCGTTATACTGCAGGGGGAGACCTGTGCTTTTGGGATACTGGGCGCAATTTTTACGTCAAAAAATTCGTTTTTTTTCGAAGAAGGAATCCAAATAACGTTCCCAAAAGTCACGATATATCAGTATAACCTTCCCTTAACACTGGGGGCTCAAACGGGCTTGGAAAGGCAAACATTCGTTTTCCGATCTTAAAACCCAAGTCCCTCCCAGGCCACAAACGACCGTCAGGGATCACCCTGAAGGGTTTCCCCGGTCTATAGTAGCCAGAAAAACCTCACAATTCACCTTTCAGAGCCCTAAAAGTACAAGCTAAAACAGCCAAAAACAGCCCAAAACAGCAGTTTTAGCCCGTTTTCAGCCTACTCCAAAACCTTCCCCAACAGCCCCCACCACCAAAAACCCTTCCCTCAGACCCCATAGAACAGTCCAGAACCCCCCAACACCGCCCTCACGGCCATCAGTAGTCGAGAAAGCCCCCCTAAATAGCGCTTTCAGCGGTCTCTGGACAGCTCCTCTGGCACTCTCTGGCACCCTCCAGCAGCACTCTGGCTGGAGTATTTTTGGGACATACGGAGCCCGGCTATCTTCTGGAGCCTTACTGAGCCTCTTGGTCGGACCTGACATACCTTCCTTCGCAGTTTCTTGACTCCTGTCCGCGCGCCTGAGCACTTGAAAATCGTGTCGCGGAGCCCTGGCGAAATTTTGAATTCGCCGGTGCATGTCAGTTCCCCCACAAGGATACAGGAAAGCGTGGTGGAAGCAGGGGCCACTGAAGTGGTTATTTTATCCAGACCCTACCTTCCCACCAGCAGGCGCCTTCGACCAGGACGGGCCTCCTTCCCCCTCTTCCTCTGACGACGAAGTGGAGGACAGCAGTTGAGCGCCTGGATAACGTCACCCTGGCTATCCCACCAGCACACTACAACCGCGAGTGGCATCAGCAGGGGAACTACTTCTTCCATTACCCGGCCACTCAAGATCTAGCAATCTATCCCGCGCTCCCTGGCACATTCGCAATAGCCGTGATCGACGGCGTTCCTCCATCTCCAGATATTAGCCTCCCTCCTTCTCCTCCTCCTTCCCCCCCCTCGAGAAAGCGACACCGAAGAGTAAATAAAAGGCGAGCAGACTCTACCTTCTGCTCACCTGTGGCTTTTGCCACACCCAGCTCTCGATTTGATCAGCTCAGCAGTTAGCATGTCGCAGCACACATCAGAGTCGCTTTCCAGCATGGGGGTCAGTGCAGAGCCGCTACGCCCCCCATTATTTTCACCCCTCACCTTTCCGTCCCCCACCACATACGCTTCCACTTACCCCTTCCCACTCCTGGGCACCACCATGCCCTATACCGCAGTGCCACGCCCATACACCCTGCCCGATGGCTCCCCTGCACAAGCCGTATGGAATGGCTCCAACTGGGTACTCCCCCAATCAGCGCCCATTGCTGGGGGAGTGTCCCCGGTGCCATTTACATTGGGGACTCATCACCCCATGGGCTCGTACCCCGCGCCGTACCAACAGCAGCTGCAACAACAGCAGCAATGGCTCGCGTACCAGCAACAGTGGCCACAACAGCAACAACCGCTGGAACCAATGCAACAGCAGCAGCAGTTCCAGCAGCAGCAGTTACAGCAGCAGCAGCAGCAGCAACAGCAGCAGCAGCAGCAGCAGCAGCAGCAGCAGCCACGGCCGCAACAGCTGGTACCAGCCACCTCAATGCTGTACGACCCTACGGCAGACCCCTCATCACAGCCGCCCTTCATCAGCATTGGCGCCGCGATTCTTCCAGACCCTCTGCAGGCACCTCCTGATGGCGGATTCCGACAGGGCGCTCCGAGCGGGGCCTCACTCTTGGTGCGTCACCTCCCAGCGGTGACAGCTGACCCAGGGGCCCGCAGGCGTCGACGCTCCCGAAGGGAGTCCTCGGGCCCTGCAACGCACGGCAGGCACATCCCGAGCCTGAGCCGCTCACCAGAGCACTCCGACCCCGATTCCGGTACGGACGCCAGCCGCACCAGTGCGGGGTCCAGGGGGAGCCGGGGCACACTTGCGCGGGCAGAGCGCAGGCGGAGAGCTGCTCGCAGGTCCGGGTCTGATTCGGACGCAAGCAGCCGAAGTGAGCATATCCGCAGAGAGGTCCTTGCGGCAGTGCAAGCCCTGGACCTCTCCGCGGTGCTCTCAAGAGGTCTCGCCCCGTCAGGCGCAGCGGTATCTGCAGAAACCCCCCCATCAGGCGACCCTCAGAGCAGTGCACAGGGAGCCCTGGCGGCGGATCAGCCCCTCGAGGCGGACGCTGCAGACAGCGAGACCCCTCCAGAGTCTCTGAATGTCACTGGAGCGGTCCCTGTTGAACCTCCCACTCAGGCCCCTCTTAACATGATGGTGGCTCGCCGACGACAATCGATGGAGTCAGTGGTGCATGGCGGTGGTGACCCTGATTCAGAGCGCAGAGTCCCCAGCCCCAGGAACTCGCCCCCAGGTCCTCCTGATGATCCACCCCCAGACCCTCCTGGTGATCCCGACCGAGGACCCGGTCCCTCTTACCCCCAGTATCCAGAGGTCCGGGCCCTCTTCATCACCCACGACGGTGGGTCACTGTGGGTACATCAGTCAGCGGGGGTGCGAGGTGCGGCGACTGTCTCTTTACCACGAGACGAACGCCGCAGGGCTGGAGTACAGGGCGACACCATCCTCTTCACAATCATGCATCTGCTGGGAGCTCCGCTGACAGCTTATGCACGCATGGGAGGTCGTCTTCATCACACACCGCTGCTCCTTACCAACCCTCGCGTGGAGACCTGGGTACTCATGGTCGACCGCGAGATTATGGACATGGCCATGGGGGACCCAGCCGCAGCTAATGTGCGATCTACGAGTGTGGGACAGTCGGTGTGGGAGTGGATACCTGCCACTGCGCGGGAGTCCGAGATGCTGCACTTCGACCAGGACGGGCTCGCTGCGTGGTCCGAAGTCAGCAACTCCGACTGGTACCGAAACATGAGCGTGGTGGCCGCGCAACCACCCACCCCCATGCCCTTCCACACGCCTCTCCCGCTCCCCGCTCCATCATCAACACCCGCACCACCGCCTATTACTGGGCCGTCAACCTCCGCATTACCGCCTACCTCAACCGCAGTCCCCACAAATCCCGCGCCTGCGCTCTCACCCGCGCATGCTCCAGGACCACCACCTTCAGCCCGCTTCCCCCACTCCGCCTCCGCGAATCCCGTCCTTTCTCCCAGCGCCGCCCCCTTTGTACCAGGCATCATCCGACTGCCGCAGGGCACTAATCTGCGAGCTTCTTCGGACGAGGTCCGCCTGGAGCACAAGACCAAGGAGATGGTGCTGAAGCTGATCAGGGGTGTGACTAGATTCCCCCGCTCCGCGGCCGACACCAAATCGGCCGACAAGGATGGCCTACTGGCGCAATTGGAGCACTACTCCAACCTTGTGCGGAAGATCTTCAAGGAGGCCATCGTGATCGAGGCGCTGACCACTCCCAGCTGTACGCCTTCTGTATCGGAGTACCAGGCGAGCGTGTCGAGCCTCCTCTGGAGCTTCAAGGAGCACACCCTACAAGACCAGCAGAAGAGGTTCTTAGAGCGTGCGGCGGGGACCTTCGGGTCCGACCAGGCCTGGCACCAGCGCTACGTGGAGTTGGACGTGTTCTTCAGCGACCTGGCGGTGTGCTCCCTGACACAGGGCTACTTGGAGAACGCGCACGGCGAGGCTATTGCACTGAAGCAGGCGTTGAACGAGACCGCGGCGGAGTACTTTTCGCGGTTGGAGACCCGCATGGCTTCGGTCAACTTTCTGGCTGGCAGGGTCCCCAACTGCGTGGAGATGTCCAACCTGTCCATGCTCTCCACGTACCGCCGAGGGCTGAAGTACGCGCCCAAGGTGATGCGGCGCCTAAGAGCCATCCACCTGGATGTCTCCAAGCCAGAGGAGTGGGAAAGGAAGGCTGCTTCTAACGACATCCCGGGCACCCACAACGCCCTGTTGAAGATACGGGAGGTCGCTGAGGAGGTGGAGAACGACATCGACACGGAGGCAGCTCAGAGGCGCACTCAAGACCGTCCTCCCCGAACTGTCTCTTTCGCGAATCCATCTCCTCGTACCCCCTTCTTCAGACGCACCCCCTCCTCGAACCGCCCAGCACTCGCCATGCTAGAGAACGGGCCCACCACTGCCGCTGCCGCGGCAGTTACCCCGTTACCACCACCACCTGGTCTCTCCCGCCCTGATGCACCGAAGGTTCGCCGGTGTTTCGCCTGCGGCTCCGCGGAGCATATCGTCCGCAACTGCACGGATGAGACCAAGCTCAAGGAGTGGAGAGCCAACGCTCCTGCCCGACTGGCAAACTCTCCTGGATTCGTGGCCGCCGTCGTCTGGGCCATCGAACAGCAGGAGGACATCTCCCAGGTGGACGGCGTTCCAGAGGAGTTCTCCGAGGAGGTCTTGGCGCTTGCCAGCTGCGAGGACGAGCAGAGTTGCCAGACTCTGGCGGCACTCGCTGGCATCGAACTTGTGGAGGGCGACGGCCTTCCCCCGGTTGAGGACGACGAATGACTGGCCGGCGACCAGTCCCCGACCCTGCCCTTCGGGGAAGTGAGGTCACACTCTGGTGATCCGACCCTCTCCGCCCTGGAGAAGCGGTCAGAACCAATGGAACCCCGACGCGCACGAGGACGTAGAGATCCTTGGGGCCATCGACCTCATCCCAAGAGCGTGGCCTTCACCTCTGGAACCCGCTTGCGACGCATCTACCGCTCAGCTGGTGCCCCGCCACTTCCGAGGGATGACTTGACCAGCCACCCCCTTGCAGAAAGTGCCCCTTTCGACGAGCCGTCTCTACCTCTCGATGATGGCCCTGCTTATACACAGGCAAGGATCGAGGGTCGGAGGGGGCGGCGAGTCCCCCGACACAGGCCCCCCATCATGGGCAGCAACCTTGGAAGGCCCCGTGACCTTCACCCCCAACCGCACGCTGTTCTACCACTACCCAATTACCAGTCCAATCTCGCAAACCCGCGAAAGAGGCTAACTGCGTGGCATTGGAAGAGGAAACTGTACTCCCTCCCTCTCGAGGTCGCCATGCAAAAGGTTCGCAGAGCCCTACGTAAATCCCCAGATGCTGCTAAGGCCCTGGTGGACAAGATGTGGGAGCGCACCCGCAGCCGCATACGCTCTGGGAGCCGAACGCCAGAGGAGCACGTGAACCGCGCCAACCAACTGACGGAGAGGGCACGCATTGCCCGCGAACCTCAAGATCGCAGGGAGGGTCATCAGCGCATAGTATTGTGGCACCTCCTCTCGCACGACGGCCGCCAACAAGTCCTCGGGCCCCCTAGCGCCAGTTCCTCCGACCTCTACGCGGCTTGGAGGGAGTTGTCGCCCGCCGAGCAGCTGGAGGCGATCGCCACCTCGAGTCCGGACTCTTCCCCTGGCAACAGACTGTGGGAAAAGGAGGGCGTGCGAAGAGCAGCAGCGAGGTCT